>BSBK01001459.1:1467500-1469871 GCA_027943335.1 Chamaecyparis obtusa | reverse complement strand
GTGATTTTGTTAATTCTAGTTCTGGTTATTAGTAGATATATTTACATTCATTAAAAAGATTAGTATATGATGTTTATTTTCGTTCTTGAGTTACACTTGTGTTGTGATTGCTTATGATTTAGAAATTCTGATCTTGTAGAGTTGTGTTAACAGCATTTATATAGGAAGAGATTAATTGTAATTTACTGTTTAAAAATTCGTTTGCCTTCAAGTTAGTAATGCTTTGGTATATGTTAGTAAGTTTAATTAAATTCTTTTATTATTGATAAATAAATTTAAAAAAAATATAAAATAAGTTAGTATCCATTATTTATGAGTTAGTATGGATCAGATGTAAATTAGCACACCTTATTACCCTTGTTAATTAGTATTGATAAGTGTTAGTAATATTAGTATAAGGTTTTTGAAATGCTGATATGTTAGTGGAAGGTTAGTAATTGTAATGTTTTTTTTTTTAGAGTTTATATGTTAGAAGGTGGCAAACTTTAAAATACTTAACACTTAAGTCGATGGCAATTTGGTTTTCCTTGCCACGGCAATATGCTGTGAAGTTTTGAAAAGAGTGGGAATTAATTATAGTTGCAGTTGTTGTTTTCAATATGGTACTCTTTGCGACATTTGGCATACTTTGTATTGTGTGTTGGGGTTGGTGATAAGCTCGGTTTTATGAGCTATTGTTTCAGTTGAGTTTCATTATGGTACCATAATTTCTCTGTGAGTGGGAATTTTTGATTACCATTCTCATTCGCAAAACACTGCGAACATTTTGGGTTGTATTTGATTATGGAGTCTTTATGCTCTTTTCCGTTCGTTAAAATGGAAGAGGATTGTGATTCATTTTCACGGCAATTTGGAAACACGGCTGTGCAGCGTTGTTTGAAGGGTTTTGGTTTTCAGTCTTTTGTGAAGAGGTAGGGGGCTTTTCTAAACTTTACTCTTTCTTTTCTCTTTTAATCATGAAATAAGATTTGATGCAAGTAGTGTTTTAAGTTTTGGCATTTTCACATTATATTGATGGGAGTCATTTTATGTTTACTCTGTTTGAAAATGGCTTATAAAAAATTAGAAATGAAAAGGATAATACTCCATTGCGATGAAATTTGTTTTAGGGCTTTTCTACGATTTTCATGGCTAAGCTGTGTTTGCACATATTGCTTTACAAATTTTCGGTCATTTTTATGAATGTTGAAATGGGACTGTGTAAAATGGAACCGCGGGTTAATATGTTTTTAGGTGACAATGGTTATGTCACTGTGTGTGCATCTTTTGGTTATTAGGAAGTATGGGGTTTATTGAGCATGTTAACTTTTACGTACACAGTCATTTGTAATTCTTATTCAGTGTTTAGTAAAGGGAATTATCGGGAAGCATTCTTTTTTGGGAAGTAAAAGTGAAATTCGTTGTATGTTGCTTTATTCACCCTACTATGTTAGGTGTGTTAAGTTTGTGATCTGGGTTTTAATTAACCAGGGCATAGGAATTTGGTTTCATATGAGAGATTTTAGTGTTGAGTTAATTACTATTTTTCGGTTTCGAATACTGTGGTTGATATGGTATTAAGTTTAGGGGAAGGTCGTGGTCTGAGATTATGCACCTTACGGACATGCAGAAGTAATTTTTGGAGAATGTTTCGAGTGTTCATCAGTAATGGTTATTTTTAGGAGATGTGTTTCCAGTATGTTTGGGATGAGCATTTGGGAAATTATTGGTTATACATTGTTTGATTTCTGTTATATGAATAAGAACCTTATCGGTCGTGGGGGTTTGGTTTGAGTATGTGTAATATGAATAAGTTCGATGCTGTCAGAAGTTAAGAAGTTTGTAAATGAATTAAAGGTTGTTTTGGTCTCAGTTTATAGTTGACAGTTGTGCTATTTTTGTCATGGTATTATGTATGTAGATTACTTTTGACAGTGGGTAGTATTCTTTATGAGTTTATAAAAGTTTGATAGACATGACTGGTCTTTTCAAATAGATGTCAATTGTTTTGAAACAGTTATTATGTTGAGAATTGTCTCATGACTGTCATAAAGAATAGGATATAATTAGTTTATAGAGAAAACATTTTCTTGAGTTAGAACAAATTGCTATATGTTTTATGCATTCTGAAATGTTATAAGCACATTTATATGGTAGTAGGCATGATTGAGTTACATATGTATATATATGTGCCGTGATATATACTGGTATGTACGTCATAATGTACATATAAGGATGTGCTTACTTAAATAACAATGCAGAATATAAAGTTGTCTTATCATACACTGTTATGGAAACAAAACTGTAAACTTATTTGGTTGTATCATTTATATTATATTTCTTGGAAGTATTCAGTAAACTACAGCTGTTTCTTATTCTCAAGAAGTTACGT
>BSBK01001459.1:1197500-1462500 GCA_027943335.1 Chamaecyparis obtusa | reverse complement strand
ACTTAATAATAGACACCCTCGCATGGGACACATTCCTTGAGAGATTCAGAGCTCGATATATGTTAGAGAAATTCAGGAAGCATCATATCGATGAGTTCCATGACCTTCAGTAGAGAGGTCTTTCTGTGGCATAGTATGACAGTAAATTCCTTGAGCTCCTTCTCTATGTGATCTATATGAAGGATGAGAAACTATAGGTCAACCACTTTATTAAAGGGTTGAACCATGCTATTTTTGATAGGGTGTAGATGGTACCTCTAGGTGATTTATGCTATACCATAGAGAGGGTCATGATTGTAGAGAAGATTCATAATAGGTCTCACAATGCACGGGGTACATTCCAAAACTGTAATTCTGTACTATAATCTTTTGGTTTCCAGAGATCCCACTAGAAGGGAAATTAAAAGTACTACTTAGAATCTTCTAGGAACCTCAACAATAGTAAAAATAGTCTTAGTAGAGTCAGAGACAAAGACCTCTATAGGTCTAAGCCCAAGCAGTGGTATTCACAAGGTCCTCGACGTGATCAAAGAACTCAGACACAGTCATCTAGAGGTGACTTTAGCGGATCTAGTATGATAGGTGGACAACAATAGTCTAGACCTCAAGGAATTCAGATTCAGGCTAGAGGTCCATGTTACACATGTGGTGCTATGGGGCATATTTTTAGAGATTTTCCCTCAGGTTGTCCAACTGGTAGTCAAAGGGTGATAGCTTCAAAGCCTATAGTGGGTGACATGGGAAAATCCCACCGAATGTTTGTAGCAGTTTATAACCACTTGGCTAAGCATCAAGCCATGTTTATTGAGGCTGTAGGTAGGATTGGAGGTAGTATCATTTCTATTCTTTTTTATTTATAAGCTACCAACTCTTTCATTAATCCTTTTATAGTGGAGCATTATGGGCTAGTGGCAGCTAGGCAGGATGTGAGTTGGGAGGTTGAGTTAGCCTCATGTGCTAGGGTGTCAGTTAGTTTCTTGGTGAGGGGATGTCAGTTATAGATTGGGGACATGACCACCATAGTTGACCTTCATATTACACCACTAGCTTTATGCCCACAATGCAAAGATGTATTGTAGGTAGAAGAAAGTCAAGTGTGTGGATAATGGTGGTGTGCCCTTAGTCATCTCGAGAGTTGAGAGACATATATCTATTTGTATTATTTCTACTATGCATCTTAAGCAGTACATGTAAAAGGGTTGTCAATTGTTTTCCATCACCATTAGTGATAGATAGGAGGAGGTAGAGAAGGATACTTCCCTTGATTACCATCCCATTTTGCAAGAGTTTTCAGATGTTTTTCCTTCAAAAATACCTAGTATGCCACTACCTAGAGTAGTGGATTTTCACATTGATCTTGTGCTAGGAGAAAAGCTTGTATTTCATGCACCATACTAGATGACTACCCATGAGCTCAGTGAGCTCAAGATTCAGTTGGAGGAGCTCTTGGCGAAAGGGAATATTTGTTTTGGTGTATCACCATCTAGTGCACCAGTCATCCTCATTAAGAAGAAGGATGGATCTCTTAGGTTATGTATGGATTACCAATAGTTGAATAAGGTGACCATCAAGAATCATTATCCACTCCCTAGGATAGATGATATGTTCGATCAACTTCAAGGTGCCCGTGTGTTTCTCTAAGATTGACTTGAAGTTAGGGTACCACCATTTGAGGATTGTGGAGAGTGATATCCACAAGGCTGCATTTTGTACATACTATGGCCATTATGAGTTCACCGTGGTTCCTTTTGGACTTAAGAATGCTCTAGATGTATTCATGAGCCTCATGAATGGAGTATTCCACTCATTCTTTGACATATTTGTGGTGGTGTTCTTGGATGATATTTTGACCTACTTACAAGATGAGCATAAGCATGAGGAGTATTTGAGACAGGTCTTGCAGTTCTTGAGGGATAATTAGTTGCTTAGTAGTTTGTCAAAGTGTTCCTTCTTCAAATTAGAGGTTCATTCCCTTAGCCATGTGATATCAAGAGATGGGATCTTTGTTGATCCATCTAAGATTAGGGTGATTATGGATTGGCCAGCACCTTCTACTATGACCAAGGTCAGGAGCTTCATGGGACTTGGAGGATATTATAGATGATGTATTGAGGGATTCTCTAGAGTGGCTCATCCTATCACTTCCCTTCAAATAAAGGGGAAGAAATTTGAGTGGAAAGAGAGGTGCAAAAGAGGATTTTAGGAGCTCAAAAGAGAACTCAATAGTGCTCTTATCCTTGTAGTACTGGATCCATTAGTGGGCTTTGTAGTATGCATCGATGCATCATTAAATGGGATTGGAGCAATCCTTATGTAGGGTGGTTAATCTAGTTCTTACGAGTCTAGGAAACTCAAGACTCACAAGCTTAACTACCCTACCCATGACCTTGAGCTAGTAGTAGTAGTGCATTCTTTGGTGAGATGGAAGCATTTTCTTATAGGGCATCATTTGACCTTCATTCAAATCATCAGATCTCACAGTATATTTTTATTGAGAGATGGGTGACCTCTCAGGAAGTCTTGGTGCTTCACCTTTGTGAGCATCACCTAGATCCAATGAGTGCTAAGTGTTCCATTCATTCTCATGAGAGATGGGTTCATGTGAACCACTAATCATGAATCATGGGTCAATGAGTTTGACTCAAAAAACTACACAGTTGAATCCTGATAGCAATATCACATATTTTTACTCAGTTGAATCTGAATGTAAGGTAGAGGAGATGGATGGAGTTTCTTTGTGAGTATGAATTTGATGTTCATTATATCAAGGGTAAGGAGAATGTGGCACTAGAGTCTTTGAGTAGGAGATGTCATGAGCTTTCATCTATGACTACTAGCACAAATTTGAGAGGGTGTATATTGCAACACTTGCATGAGGATGGATAATATTCTAAGGTTTCTCAGTTGGTTCAAGCTCAGAGGCCACTTGAGGGGAATTTCTTAGATTATACCCTATACTCTAATGGTCTTCTTTGTCATAGAGGATGCATTTATATACCTTCTTCCGATAGGTTGTGTGACTTCATTGTTCTTGAGGCTCATAGAGAACCTTATGCAGCACACCTTGGAGTCAAGAAGTTACATGCAGATTTGAGACACCTCTATCAATGGATGGGTATGAGGATGCACATTGTAGAGATTGTGGCTAGATGCTTGGAGTTGTTGGAGATCTTCCAGTAGGCCAGTACTGACTGTATGTTTGTCATTAATGACAACATATGAAAAGTAGTATGCATGAAAGTATTATGTAGTAAGCCTTTTGTATATGTCACATGGACATGATATCAGCATGATATCATGGGCGTAGAGGTTGAATGTGAGTACAGACAGTTATACAATAGCTTGTGTCAGCAGTGTTCCTGACAGAATTATAGGTAGTGTTCTGTGTATGGTTGTCTGTACAGTTGTCTTATGGGCATGCACCCTAGGATATATGTTGAAAACATGTTAGTGATGCTTTAGTTATGAACACATAGTCTAATGATGAATGCAAGTGAAGTTATACAGTTGCCATTCACTAGTAACAGTTTCCTGTGTTTGTTCAGAAGAGCTAACAGAGATTTAATTGTTTCTTAGTTGTGCCTATCTTGAGGATATGTGCCCTTAGATTTAAGCTTGAAGAAGTGTTATTGATGTTCAGTTAAGAGTGCATAAGTTAATTCAGCTTACAGAGAAAGTTCCAGTTGTTTTGGTAGAGTTGATAGTGTGTGGCGTACGTCTATAATTATATTATATGAACAGGTCCCAGAATGAGTTGTGTGCATAATAGAGCCAATATAATGTTTGTTGGAGTTTATTATGGTTTCTCTAATATGATTTCAAGGTGATTATAATAGGCTAACTTGATTATATCATTTGGAGGAAAGATATTTATAGGCATTCATTTGTGATTGCTTGAGTGGGGTTTATGGTTGATTAAGCAGAGCAGAGTAGAGTGTGCGAAGTGTTGAACCATCAGAAGAAGGTCAATGTGACCAAGTAGAATATGTGTGCTATTCACTGGAACTGATCCAGATAGTAGGTCAAAGCATAGTTCACCAAGATCTAGATATAGTGTGTATCTATTATTTAGAAGGTTGTAGCCTTTGCCCCTTTGAGCAGTGCACTCTCAGACAGTGCATCCTCTCCCCTAACAGGGATGATTGTAAAATACTCCTAATAGGGTCTAAGCCTTAACCAGGTCTACTGTACTTCATATATTGTAAAGCTACTCCTAACAAGGTAAAGGATCTTCTAACAAGGATCATTATACACTAGTACAAAATATTAGAAGGTATCAAGTCCCATCGGGGTTTTTACCTATGTGGGTTTCCCCGTAACCAAAATATTGGTGTTGTGTTCATGTGTGCTTTCATTTTTTTTATGCTTTATGTTTAAGTATACTTAATTAGATAAAGAATTGAAACTTGTAGATAACTGATTCACCCCCCACCCCCCCCCCCCCTCTTAGTTGTCTCTTGGGACTATTCCTAACAATTGGTATCAGAGCCAATTGCCTCAGAGAGAATTTTAATAGCTTGAGGTTGATCAGATGGCATACTTTAGGAAAGAGATTCCTAATTTTGATCGAGAAAATTATCTTGATTGGAAGAACAAGATGATGACCCATTTGCAATGTATTGCTTATGAAGTTTTCAATGTAACTATCAAAGAAGCAAGGATTCCTACTTGAGAAGACCTTGAACAAGATGATGTTGATGACACTCAAAATGAATTGTTTCTTTATAATGCTATAGCTAAATAATCCCTTATCAGCGCACTATCTAATAGTGAGTTTTCAGAGATAAAGAAGGTAGACACTGCCCAAAAGATATGGAATTACCTTGCAGACATATTTGAAGGAGACAACCAAGAAAAGGATGTAGGCAAAAAGACATGGAAGAAAATATTCAATGCATTAGAGATGTTTGTTGAAGAAAATATCAGAGCTTACTATCAAAGGGTCAATGAAGCAGTTGCTGGAATCAGGAACAATGGTCGAGAGATCTCAGAAGAAGATATTATGGACAATTTGATGACTACTCTTACTCTAGAATATGAGAGCAAGATCAACATCCTTGATGAGACCATGCAGCTTACATCAAATTTCAAGAGAGATACCTTGATAAGAAAAATCTCATCTTATGAGATTTCAAGATTGAAGACTGAACCTAAAAGTGAGACAGCCTTCAAAGCAACAGTTCATGGTAAGAAATCTACAAACACTTCTGGCAATTTTGATGATGATGATGAAGAGAAAACTTTAGATGATTTTATTGCTATGGTTGCTAAAAGAGAAAAGAAAGGAAAAGGAAAATTTGAAGGTCCATTGCCTTTCAAGTTCTTTTCATGTAATAAGATAGGTCACCTTGCATCTAAGTGTCCTACTAGAGTTAGAAAGTTCAAAAAGGATTACAAGCCTAAGTACTCTAAGGAATGATACTTTGTTGGAGATGGAGTTTCAAATGATGAATCAAGTGAAGAAGAAATTGGATTCATTTCTATTGTAGACAAGAAAAATATTAAGTTAGTTCCTAAAAATGAGAAAGTGAATCAAGAGATAGCATTGATTTCCCAAGTAGATATAAGAACAAACTTGATTATAGACAGTGGTTATTCACATCACATGATAGGTGATAAAGGCGGGTTTGTTCATTTGGAAAAATACAATGGAGGTATGGTCAAATTTGGAGACAACACTCCTAAACCTATAGTTGATAGAGGAGCCATCACTTTGGATGGAAAGAATAGTATTGATGATGTTCTTTATGTTGATGGTTTGAAACATAACCTTCTCAGTGTTGGATAGTTACTTGGTAAAGGCTATCAGTTGGAGTTCAAAGATGAAAAATGCATCATTAACAACAAAGATGGTGTTATGATTGCATCAAGACAAAGACAAGAGGTAATGTTTTTCAACTCAATTCAGAAGTAAGTTGTTTTGTTGCTAAAGTTGATGGCAGTTGGTTGTGTCATAAAAGACTATGTCATATCAATTTTGATAACATAGTAAAGATAAGCAATGTTAAAGCAGTAAGAGATCTACCTAGCATAGAAAAGTGAGTTGATACTATATGCAGGGAATGTGTGATGGGGAAGCATGTGAGGAATTCATTCAAGAGAAAGCACAATTCAATAGAAAACAAGTTGGATCTGATCCATACAAACCTATGTGGACCAACTCAAACAAGATCATACTATGGTGAAAAGTATTTTATTTTTTTTGTTGATGATTATACTAGGATGATGTGAGTTGCATTCTTAAAAGATAAGTCAGAAGCTTTTGAGAAGTTCAAAATATTCAAAGCTAAGGTTGATAATGAATCTAGATTAAAGATAAAATGTTTGAGATTGGATAGAGGAGGAGAATTCACCTTTGATAGATTCTATGAGTACTGCGAAGAATGTGGCATAAAGAGACAGTTAAGTGCACCTAAAACACCTCAACAGAATGGAATTGTAGAGACAAGGAATAGGATCATTCTTGATACAGCGTGCACCATTATGATAGAAGGAAAAGTTGCAAACACCTATTGGAGAGATGCAATCAATACAACAGTCTACACAATCAATAGAATTTAGCAAAGGCCAGGTGCTGACAAAACACCTTATGTGCTATGGTTTGGTAATTTTCCCATAGTAAAATACTTCAGAGTCTTTGGAAGAAAGTGCTACATCAAGAAGGATGAAGCAGTAGGCAAGTTTGATTGAAGAAGTGATGAAGGTATTTTTCTTGGTTACTCTACTACAAGTAAAGCTTATAGATGTTTCAATTTAACATTGAAAAAGATCATTGAAAGTGCTCATGTGAAGATTGATGAAAATTTTATGATTCAAGAAAGATATCATGATTACTCACCCATGATTGAAGAAGAACCTAGAGCCTCTACTAGTGAGACAATAATTGAGGAAATGTTTGACAACATTGATGTGTTGTTCAATGACCCTGAGACAAGTGAAGAAGAAACTCCTAAGGCTGATGAGTTAGCAACAAGTAAAGCTCCAAAGTTTACATCTAGAAACCAGTCCAAGAAAGACATCATTGGAGATCAGAGTAGAAAAGTCTTGTCAAGATCACAAGAAAAGAACTCAACTAGCAGTGATACGATATGTTTATTATCTCAGATTGAACCTTTAAGTGTTGAAGATGCTTGTAATGATTCAGATTGGTATGATGCTATGAAAGAAGAACCTAATCGGATTATTAAGAATGACACTTGGGAAGTGGTTCCAAGACCTAGTGATAAGAATGCAATTGGTACAAAGTGGATATTTAGAAATAAGATGAATGAAGATGGTACAGTAGTAAGGAACAAAGAAAGATTAGTATGTAAAGGTTATGCACAAAGAGAAGGCATTGATTAGTCAGACACATTTCCACATGTGAGTAGATTAGAAGATATTAAGTTGCTTCTAGCTTATGCTACAGTAAAAAACTTCAAAGTGTATCAGATGGATGTCAAGTTAGCATTCTTGAATGGAGATCTAAAAGAAGAAGTATACATTGAGTAGCCTGAAAGATTCACCTTATCAGACAAACCTGATATAGTATGCAGATTGAAGAAGGCCCTCTATGGACTTAAGTAAGCCCCTAGAGCATGGTATGAGAGACTAGATGGATACTTAACAAAGATTGGATTCAAGAAAGGAGTAGCAGATTGTAATCTATTCATTAGAGAGACATCTGAAGGTTTGTTACTTATAGCTATATTGTTTGATGAAATTATCTTTGGAGGTAATGAAAAAATTAGTGTTGAATTTTCTAAGGAGATGCAAAATGAATTTGAGATGAGTATGATTGGTCCTATCAAGTACTTTTTGGGATTAAATGTGTAGTAGATAGAAAAAGAGATTTTCATTAATCAATCAAAGTATGTGAAAGAGATACTGAAGAAATTCAAGATGGATGATTGCAAGCTAGTAGGAACCCCTATGATTACTAGATGCAAGCTTACAAAGGAAGATGACTCACCAGTAGTTGATATAACATTATAAAAGTCAATGATTGGTAAATTGATTTATCTTACTGAGACTAGATCTGATATTTCAAATGCAGTTGGCATAGTTGGAAGATTTGTAGCAGATCTTAAACAAAGTCACCTCATGCTAGTAAAAAGGATATTCAAATACTTACAAGGCACTATAGACTATGGTTTATGGTATCACAATTTAGAAAATGTTGAGCTTCATGTATACATAGATGCAAATTGGGCAGGATGTGTTGATGATAGAAAGAGTACATCAGGGGGAGCAATGTTCCTTGGTGATAGACTTGTCACTTAGACAAGCAAGAAACAAAATTGTATTTCTCAATCAATAGCAGAAGCGAAGTATGTTGTAGCAGCCTTGAATTGTTCTACAATTATGTGGATCAAGGAGATGATAAAAGATTTTGGAATTTAGATTGATTATCCTATTGTTATTCACTGTGATAACACTAGCACTATCAATATGTCAAAGAACCCTGTGATGCATGCAAAGACAAAGCACATTGAGATCAAATATCACTTCCTAAGAGAGAAAGTGGTAGAGAAAGAAGTCAAGTTGGACTATGTGAGTACTAAAGAATAGTTGGTAGATATATTCACAAAGCCCTTGCCTAAGGATACTTTTGAGTATCTCAAGGGGAAGTTGGGAGTAATTCTCTTCCCTAATTCTTCTTAGAAGGAAGCAGGAATTGCATCAGTCCTCAGGGATTGATGGAAGGTTGACTACTCTACTTCTAGAGTAGTACCCATGCTTAAAATGAATGGTACTCTTTACCATTGATGTCAAAGGAGGATTAGTATATAGAGTCATGAAAAATAGGAGTAATATACTAAGGGGGAACAATATTAAGTTGTGACAATAGTTCAGTTGAGAAAATGAAGAATGTTGGAATTTATTGCAGCAGATGGAGGTTTCATCTTTGGGGGAGTTTTGAAGAGGAAATGGAAAATGTTATGAAATATTTATTCATTTGGGTTGATGGTGGTTTTTCATTCCACATGTTGCCATCAATGCCAAAGGGGGAGATTGTTGGAGATTTGCCAGTAGGCCAGTACTGACTGTATATTTATCATTGATGACAACATATGGAAAGTAGTATGCGTAGAAGTATTATGTAGTAAGCTTTCTATATATATTACATGTACATGATATCTGCATGATATCATGGGCACAGAGGTTGAGTGTGAGTATAGACAGTTATACAGCAACTTGTGTTAGTAATGTTCTTGACAAAATTACAGGCAGTATTTTGTGTATGGTTGTCCGTACAGTTGTCTTATGGGCATGCACCCTAGGATATATGTTGAAGACATGTTAGTGATGTTTTTGTTATGAACGCATAGTCTAATGATGAATGCAAGTGAAGTTATGTAGTCGCTATTCACTAGTAGCAGTTTCATGTGTTTGTTCAGAAGAGCCGATAGAGATTTTATTGTTTCTTAAGTTGTGCCTATCTTGAGGATATGCACCCTCAGATTTAAGCTTGGAGAAGTTTTATTGATGTTCGGTTAAGAGCCCATAAGTTAATTTAGCTTATAGAGAAAGTTCCAATTGTTTTGGTAGAGGCAACAGTGTGTGGCATGCGTCTACAATTATATTATATGAAGATGTGCCAGAATGAGTTGCATGCATAATAGAGCTGACATAATCTTTGTTGGAGTTTATTATGGTTTCTCTAATATGATTACAAGGTAGCTCTAATAGGTTGACTTGATTATATCATTTGGAGGAAAGATATTTATAGGAAGTAATTTTTGATTGCTTGAGTGTGGTTTATGGTTGATTAAGCAGAGCAAAGCAGAGTGTGTGAAGTGTTGAACCATCAGAAGAAGGTCAATGTGACCAAGTAGAATATGTGTGCTATTCATTGGAACTGATCTAGATAGCAAGTCAAAGTGTAGCTCATCAAGATCCATATATAATGTGTATCTATTATTCAGAAGGTTGTAGCCTTCACCCTTTTGAGCAGTGAGCTCTCAGACAGTGCGACCTCTCCCCTAACAGGGACAATTGTAAAAAACTCCTAATAGGGTTTGACCCTTAATCAGGTCTACTGTACTTCATATATTGTAAAGCTACTCCTAACAGGGTAAATGATCTTCTAACAAGGATCATTATACACTAGTACAAAATATTAGTGGGTATCAAGTCCCACCGAGGTTTTTACCTATTTGGGTTTCCCCATAACCAAAATATTGGTGTTGTTTTCATGTGTTCTTTCATTGTGTTTATGTTTTATGTTTAAGTATACTTAATTGAATAAATAATTGAAACTTGTAGATAATTGATTCACCCCCCCCTCCCTCTCAGTTATCTCTTGGGACTATTCCTAATAGGAGTGTCAAAGGGTTAAGGTGGAGCATCACCATCTAGGTGGGCTTTTCCAGCCACATGAGGTACTTGAGTAGAAGTGGGACATAATATCCATGAACTTTATTATTGTTCTTCATATGTCATCTCTTCACCATGATGCTATTATGGTGACAATGGATAGGTTGACTAAGGTAGCCCACTTCTCACCTATTTGTACTACTTTCACAACACCTGCAGTGGCACAGGTATTCTTGTGAGATATTGTCAGACTCCATGGCATTCCTTGTATGATTATATTTGACAGAGATTCTGTCTTTACTTCATCCTTTTGGAGAGAGTTACAAACCGCTTTAGGCACCAGGCTCAATTTTAGTACAACTTAACACCTAGAGACACATGGTCAAACTAAGAGAGTCAACTAGGTTTTAGAAGACATGCTACGCATGTATGTGATGGATCATTAGGTTAGGTGGGAGGAATACCTACATCTAGTCGAGTTTGCCTACAATAATGGGCATCATACATCATTGGGTATGCCTCCTTACTAGGCCTTGTATGGTAGACCTTGCAAGACACCTTTGAGCTGGGACAGGATTGAGGATAGAGTTTTTGTTGGTCCAGAGTTAGTCAAACATATGGAGCAATGGATAGATCTAATTAGGAAACATCTTAGAGAGGCCCAAGATAGACAAAAGAAGTATGCAAATGATGGGAGGATTGATAGAGAGTATATGGTTGGGGACAAAGTTTTCTTGAGAGCACAGTTGCATAAAAGCCCAATCCATTTTGCAAAGGTTTCTAAGCTTGCACTTCTCTTTGTCTGACCTTTTGATATTTTGGAGAGGATAGGTCTAATTACATATCATTTAGCTTTTCCACCTAGCTTGTCATGCATTCACGATGTGTTTCATGCTTCTATTTTGAGGAAATATATTTATGATGAGTCTCATATCATTGATTGGGATTCCTTATAGGTGGCGTTGGGTGGGCAACTAGCTTTGGAGCCCATTTTTACATTGGCACATAGGACCCTACCCCTTTGAGACCGAAACTTGGATTAAAAAAAAAAAAGAAAAAAAAAAGTTATTTCATTTTCCAAAGTGCAGAGGTGGAATAAAAGAAAAAAATAAATAAATTAATAAATCATTTCATTTATCAAGGTGTGTAGGTGGCATTTTAAAAATTTGTAAAAATTTCTTGCATTTAATATTTGTAGCTAGGTAGTTACACCTTTTTATTTTCTTATTGGCCACAAAGGCAATGTAATTTTCTAATTGGCCCACATGGTGGTGCTTAATTTTAATTGGGTGGGTATTTAATATTTGTATCAAGATAGTTATAAATATATTTTATCCCACATTGGTTGTGTTGTAATATCTTGGGTGGGAAGTGACTATATAAAAAAGGCATAGGAACATTCATAAGCAAGCTCTCAAGTTGTAGGATCTCCTATTGGGGAATAAGTGCTCAAGTTGTAGAATCTCTTTCATTGCAAGCTCTTGGATTGTAAACTCTTGGATTGTAAGTTTTGAGGATGTAAGATCTCTCATGTTGTAGATCTCATATTTGAAAGAAGCTCTCATGTTGTAAGATTTCTCAAGTTGTAATGATTTTCAAGTATTAATGTATGCTTTGTAAAGCATGTTATCTTCCCTTTGTCTCCATGTTGTTATGTTTTTTTGGTTATAAGTTGGTAAGGGTGGTGTGTCCCTTCATCAGTGGTATCAGAGCAGGGAGTTCTTGAGTGTGTAGACAGATCGCCAAATGTGAGGTAGTTTGCACCAAGATGTTGGGTTGGGTGAAATTTTCCTTAAGAGTACACGAGTATGGAGAAGATAAAGAAGAAGATGACTTTTGTGATCAGATGGATTCTTAAAATTCCTAGACTTGAGAAAAGTGATTCAAAGAGATGATGTCAATTCTTTGGATAAAGGAAAGAAAGAATATACATTGGAGTATCATGCATGTGATACAAAAGAAGAGGTAGAGCATAAAGGTGCAAAGATTCATGAACCTACAATTGATGAAGATGATTTGATAATGAAGATTGCAACAGTAGAGGAAGAGTGGAACATCTTGGTTGGAGGTCAAAGGAAAGAAGTTGTTACATGTTTTGTTAAAGACATGAAAGAAGAAAACAAAGATGAAGATGTGAAAGAGGTAAATTTTTATGATTCATGGGATGCTAAATTTGAGATGGATTTGAAAGATAATGATGATAGTTTATATGAAGACCTTGCAAGTGATGTTTGGTATGCAAAAGAAGATTTGTATGGTATTACAAAGTTTATTAGAGATGCATTAGATCCTAAAAGATTGGAAGAGAATGAGAGTTAGATTTGGACAAATTTGATTGTAGAGGAGTATTGTCAGTGGCACATAGTTGTTCAGACTAGGTGTTGGAAAACAAGAAGAAAAAAAATATATTGGCAGTAGATACTTGTTCCAAAAAGGTGTTGGAAGAGGAGAAAAAAAAATCAGGAGAAACTACTTCATTTTGTGAATCCATATTCACAAAACTTTTCCTACCTTGGGTGTCTGATGCAGGAGCATCTTGCATCACAAAATAAAAGGGGGCATGATTAAAAAAAAGAAAGAAAGAAAAAAAGAAAAAAACAAAGTTATTTCAGTTTCCAAGGTGCATAGGTGGAATAAAAAAATAAAAAAATAAATTAATTAAAATAATAAAAAAATCATTTCATTTATCGAGGTGTGTAGGTGGCATTTTAAAAATTTTTAGAAAGTTCTTGCATTTAATATTTGTAGCTAGGTAGTTGCACCTTTTTATTTTCTTATTGGTCACAAAGGCAATGTAATTTTCTAATTGGCCCACATGGTGGTGCTTAATTTTAATTGGGTGGGTATTTAATATTTGTATCAAGATAGTTATAAATATATTTTATCCCACATTGGTTGTGTTGTAATATCTTGGGTGGGAAGTGCCTATATAAAGAAGGCATAGGAGCATTCATAAGCAAGCTCTCAAGTTGTAGGATCTCCTATTGGGGAAGAAGTGCTCAAGTTGTAGAAGCTCTCTCGTTGCAAGCTCTTGGATTGTAAGCTTTGAGGATGTAAGATCTCTCATGTTGTAGATCTCATATTTGAAAGAAGCTCTCATGTTGTAAGATTTCTCAAGTTGTAATGATTTTCAAGTATCAATGTATGCTTTGTAAAGCATGTTATCTTCCCTTTGTCTCCATGTTGTTATGTTTTTTTTGGTTATAAGTTGGTAAGGGTGGTGTGGCCCTTCATCAGGTTAGGGTCTAGTAGGATTGCTATGATGAGGTCATAGCATCTTGGGAGTACACAACATAGATGAGAGCTTAGTATCCACATCTATTTGATGAACTCTAGGAGGAAGTTCATGCCTAGGGGGGAGGATGTGAGGTCCTATCCCAACCCATCTTAGCTCAACTAACATTTTTTCACATAGACTATCTTGTTGATACACTATTTTGAGACATTATACTTATTATGATAGTGACATCATATCATTGGACATTATGTGAGGATTTTTACATGATTATGTGGATGATGATGTTAGATTTATCTTTATATGCTTATGTTAGATTCATCCTAATTTTATGATATAGAAGGATAATTGAATTTTGAATTCTGCATTTTGATTTACACTATTTTGTGAAATAGGAATTGAGGTGGATAAGATATTGGTTTTCTTATCAATTGAGTCTGCATATGATTTAAGGTTACTTGTGAAAATAGAAATTAAAATTTGCATATGATACATATGGGAATAGATTAAAAATAATGTTTATGATGAAATTATGAAATGTGGTTTATTAATGTAGGTGTGTTTGAATGTTATCAGAGATCTTGCTTTTCTTTATATGTGTATGTATATGTGGCATTTTCATGATATACTGATAATCTGATCGAGTGTGTAGGGTTATGACCATGGTTTTAAATGTGGGGAAATAAGGATGGATCAATCTTGTTAGCATGTGCAAAATTTTTTATGGCTTCATTATCTTTCCCTTGGTCTCTGTATCATTTTTCATGTCTCTGGCTAAAACCCTAAGCAGAATATTCAAAAACTAGTTGTTACATTCAAAAACCCTTTGTAAAGCCCTAGCCCTGTTCTATTTTCATGTTACTTTTTCGGGTGACTTAAATTCCTAATCTGCATGTGCTAATTAAAGTCCTTTAGGCTATTTGGCAGTTAGGTTTTCATGTCCGGCGGGGTCCCTTTTAATTTTTCCTAAGTTTCTACCCCCGACGGCCTTTAATTTTCCTATAGTCCTCAGCGCCTGATTTTTCCCAAAGGCCTAAGTCCTATGTTCTAATTCTTTCTAATGTTTTGGCTTAATATTTTTTGGGCCCGGTCCTCTGACATCTACATCTAACAGCTGCCGTTAAAGTGCAAGTGATGTGTCAGAGGCTTGCGCTTTTGCGACGACCATTAATTCACTTTCATGATGTTGCCTTTCAAAGCAGATGGGTCCACTGCCAAGTAAGCACACATGGCATTGCCCTATTGGCTAATGGAAATAGTGAAGTGGTAGGGTTGTCAAAATGAATGAAGAAATTATATGTCCATCTGCCAGATTCTGTGATGTGGCGGTCCCTAATTCATTGAAGTATCCTATGCAGCATGGTGGGGTCACACTATGTGGTATCAACTAGGATTCAAGATCGATGACTGGTGTGTAAGTGCATAGAATCTTTTGAGGCCTTCAGATCTTATGCCATTCATCTGATCCTCTAGGTGTTCATGTCAGAGATAAAGGTGGGTCCAAAATAACATGTAGGCATAGTTGGTAGTTTTTGACTGGTCCACAATTTAGTGTGTTGGCAGTTGTTAGTGGGACCTAGTTTTCAACTTGTCAGAGGGTCCTAACATCTGTAGAGGATCAACGATGGGCATAAGTTCTCATGAAATATGTTAGAGGCTTCAGACCTTATGCTGGTTGTTGATCTTTCTTTTCTCAGATGGCTAACAAGGGTGGGTCCTCTAGCAGGTGGTGCTGACTTGGGCGTGTTCTCATTGGTCCAGGTGTGCTCAGGTGGACTTGTCAGTGGGTCCACCGGTCTTAGAGGAGTTAATACACTTTAGGATCTAACGGTTGTCATGATACTATTGATCGGAGTTGCACGATGGATAAGTTAGTGGTGTAGCAATAGTTGTCAATCTTCACTAAAGGGGAAAGCTTTACTGTGGGTCCTTTGTCAGTGATGACCAAGCGATTGCAATGAATGATGTGGTGACATGTGGAAGGTTTTTAGGCAGGCTCGGGGTTATCAAAAGTATAGCAGTCCTAATAAAAGGGTTAGCAGCCTGACAAATTTTCAAAGGTTCGCTCATTCATGAAGAAAAATGATAGTTCTCTAAATGTTTTAGTAGTTTAGCGAACAAGCATTCATGTAATCACTAAACTTTCTAGCGGTTACCCACAATAGATATTAGCTTTGTCATGGAAGTGCCAAAGACACAACCAAAGGAACACAAATGGTGAGTAATCTTGGGTTGATCTGGGTTATTCCACTTGGATCAATCCTTGCACCAAGAAGCTAAGTGGAAAAATAGGGTGGCTTCTATCTAATGGTTCTTAGTAAGGGCTTCTATTCGTAGTACCCCTCTTGCTCCCCAAAGGGCCTCCTTACCTTGCGGCAAGTAATGGACCTCATGGCCACAAAAATACCTTAAGAATTCTTTCTCAACACTTTCCTCATGGTCACAATCCCACAAGTACTCACATCAAGTGAAGACAAGCACTATGTCTACCAAGGTTTTGTGTCCTTGGTAGCCTTGAGTTTATAGTGGGTCAGAATAGCTGGCCAAAGGCTTGTCCCCACTTGGGTCATTCCTGTTGATTACTCAAGAGTAGGCTCGCTAAAGGATTCTAAGAACTAAACAAAAAGTGGATCAACTTGTGAGGTTCAAGGTTTTTATTTCACCACAAGGGTGAAGAGCATACTCCCCTATCTCAAAGTTTTTCCCAAACACACCAAAAAGAGTTCAATTACCCTCTTGCTTTCAAAATCTAAAGATGGGTCAAGATTTTTTGGTTCACCACAAGGGTGAAGAGCATACTTCTCCTACCACCCAAGAATTCCTACAACAAGATATTATGTTCTTATGAAATGGAACAACTAGTAATTGCCACACTTGAAATGAAATAAACAACAAGAACTTTTTTATTTTTTATTTTTATGTTTTTGGGCAGCCCTGTGAAAACCATTAGTAGCCTTTGTGCATGCAATTTTTAGCAAAAAAATTTTTCAAGCAAAGGCACCTACAACCACAACTTGTTAGCCCCATAAAGGTTAGCACATCAAAAATTAGATAATCTGCAAGTAAAATAGTTGATCAAATGGAATAAATTTGAAAATGAAACAAACATGGTTAGATCAAGCTCATAAAGAGCTTTCCAATGATAGATCACACTTAAATTTTTGATACAGTATTTGAAAATTTCTAAAAAAAGGGTGCCAATTTTCCATAGTGGCATGGATTCTGAAAATGCTAAAATTTTCAAAAAAATCAAAAAGAGCTAAAAAAAACCACTTCCAGGTCTGGGTGATATTTTTGTTAGAGGAACAGTCATGCGATATTTCACCCTATACCGGTGTGATAATATATCTCTGTGCGATACTTTACTATACCTATAGGTGATAGAATGTTTTGAATAGTGCAATAAACCCTACAAAGGCTAAGTGATACTTTAACTGGTAAAGTATTGTGCTGGTATACATTAAACTATCACATGATACTAGAAATGTGTCACACAATATTCTAAGCCAGAAAATCCAGGCAGCCGAAAATGATGCTAAACTATACGAAAAAATTGACAAAAATGCAAGAAATGAAAGGCAAAAAAACAATGCTCTACCCCACGGTGGGTGCCAAAAATGTACACCTCAAATAGTGCACTTCTCTAAGTCATTATATCCAAGGGAATCCATGAATAGGAAACCTTAGAAAGTGACCTAGAGCTCTCTATGTATGGAGTTGCAAGATTATTTAAAATTTGCTCTCAACTAGAGCTATTAAGCTTATGACCTTGCTAGCCAACCACACAATGAGAGATTCAAATGAAGACAAGGACAAGAATGCCAATATCCTCAAGAATCAAAATAAAATGCAATGCAAAGCTATACTATGAATGAAAATGCAAGCTATGCAAACTAAGCTATGAAAGGAAATATTCAAGCTATGCTGTGAAAATGAGAGAACAAGTATTACAAAGCCTCCTAATTAAGATAAATGAAGTAATCTAAAGCATAAAGGAAACTAAGCTAATATGAAGCTATGAATGCCATGACAATGCAAGAAATGAAACTATGATAGCATATAGATGCAAAAGCCAAGAATGCTCCAAATCTTTAAAAGCTCCAAAGTGACCTAGAAAACCTCCAGCATAACATTAGCATAAAAAGATTGATATGCAAATGAGGAAGAGAGCACTTCTTTTATAGGAAATGAAAAGGAATGGACCATGGAGATTAAGAGGCAAAATATTTAATCAAGGGTGGAGCATCAAAGAACAGCAATCCATGTGCACAAATATCCTCCAATGAGAGAATAAGAGTTGACTTTTGTGTCCATATGAGACAAAAAGTGTTGTTCTTCTTTTTATAAAATAAGAATAATGCTTTATTTGTGCAACTTAGGATAAGAGGAAAAGGTGGGGGATTTTTATTTAATAAAAGGGGAGGAAATTCCTTTTAAATAAATAAAGACTTAGGATAAAATGGTTAGCCCAAGGAATAATCGAATACATGATAACATAGGATTTGATCAAGGAAATTGATATAATTGATAAAATGCTGATTTTTTAAAATATTGATTCAGGAATTTGATAAATTTTTCAATGGGGGCCCAAAGTCTAGGTGACCATTTTAGGGAGCATACACTTCAATCTTCACAACTTTAGGAAACTCCTTAAGTTTGACCTCCTTTCACCAATTTTTCAGATATTCTGACTAATACATTTGATGCAGTGCTCCTACATGATTCTAGGTAGCCTCAGTTAGTGTAATCACCCCTAGTTTACCTCTTAGATACTCGTGGAAATCCTTATGTAATGCCTTAGTGAATATATCTACTAACTATTCCTTTGTATTCACATACTCCAATATCACTTCCTTGTCTTGAATTGGCTCTCTCAATTAATGATACTTGATAGAAATATGCTTAGTGTTAGTGTGCATCACAAGATTCATTTATATATTCATAGAACTTGTGTTATCATGGAAAATAAAAACTAGCTCAATAATTTATTCCTTCATACCTTTCATCAATTTCTTGATCTACACTAAATTTGAACAATTCATTACTGCTACTACATATTCAGTTTATGCTATAGATTGGGAAAAGAAATTTTCTTTCTTTCTTGTCCAAGAGACTAATTTTTTGTTCTAGAAAGATTGCATCACCACTTGTACTTTTTTTGTCATCCATATTTCCTACCCAATCTACATCAGTGTAAAATTTTAGTTCAAACTTGTAATTCTTCTTGTAATATAGGCCATATTCCTATGTTACTTTCAGATATCTCAATATTCTTTTCACTGCCATCATGTGACTCTCCTTAGGATTGGAAGAAAATCTTGCAACAATCCCAACTAGTAGGGAAATATCTAGTCTATTGTAAACAACATATTGTATCTTTCCAATCATATACATGTACAAGGTTCGATTCACTTCAGTTGTATCATCATTCTTTGATAGTTTATGTCTAGTAGACATGGGTGTGCTTACTATTCTAGAGTCCTCCATGCAAAAGGTTTTTAGTATCTCCTTAAAATACTTAGATTGTGTAATATATATACCTTTCTTCATCTGATAAACTTGTAAACCAACAAAGAATTTGATCTCTCCAAACATAGACATCTCAAATTTAGTTTGCATATCATTTGAAAATGCTTGAAATAGTACATATTGTCCTCCAAATATGACATCATCAACAAAGATTTCAGCTAATAATATCCCTTTACCTTTTTAGTCTTTAAGTACAAATTGCCATTTAATCTATCATACTATTCTTTGGGGGCTTGCTTCAATCCATATAGTTCCTTGTGCAGTTTACAAACCATGTTCTTCTTGCTTGCATCAACAAATCCTTCTAGATTTTCAATGTATACTTCTTCTTTCAGTATTCCATTTAGAGATGTGGATTTGACATCCATTTTATACACTTTGAATCCTTTGTAGGCTGCATATGCAAGTAGAGTTCTCACTCTTTCCAATCTAACAACTGGGGAAAAATTCTCCCCATACTCAATGCCTTCTTCCTATGCATATCCCTTGCATGCCAATATATCTTTGTTCCTTATGACTTCTCCATATTCATTTAGCTTATTTTTGAACACCCACTATATTCCAATAACAGTCTTGTCCTCCGGTCTCAGCACTAGTGTCTAGGTTTTGTTATTTTCTATTTTCTCAATTTCTTCATTCATGACTTGATTCCAATCTTCATTCTCCAAAGTATCTTTCATTGTCTTAGGCTCAAACTCACATAGCAAGCATGTTAGATCTTTCAATTTACTTCTTGTCATGACTCAAAATTCTTTAGCTCCAATGATTTATTATGGCTTATGATGTCTTCTCACATACTATGCCAATGTAGGCTCATATCTCCTTTCTTCTTTCTCTTGATCTTTAGTTTCATCTTGTAGATTCTTTGCTTCCTCTCCTGATTGCTTGACAAAATCCTCCTAATGCTCAACATTTTCTTGTTGTGACTCGGTAGGTTCATGTTGTTGCTCGACATCTTTAATTTTTGGTTAAGGTACATTACTAGCCTCTCCTTCTTTGATGTATACAAAAGATATGTAATCTTTAGGTTATTTCTTGCACTCAACTTCATTCTTTTCTGTATATTTATCAACTCTAACATTTGCACTTTCCACAACTTATTTAGTGTTATAATTCAAACACTTGTAAGCTTTTCCCTTAGTGGAATATCCTAGGAATATGCCTTCATCACTTTTAGCATCACGTTTTACATTTCTATTTTCCTTCAGTATATAAATTTTCTTCCAAAGACTTTAAAGTATTTCACATTAGGTGCATAACCATGCCATAATTCAAAAGGTGTAGCATTTGTACCTTTCTTTATTTGTACTCAGTTCAAGGTATAAACAAATGTACTTACAATTTCTCTCTAGAACTTTTGTACAATATGATTCTCTATCATGAGTGTTCTAGCACAATCCATAATTGATCTATTTCTTCTTTCTTCTATATCATTTTGTGGAGGTGTCCTTGGTAGAGAAATTTGACTCTTTATTCCTCTATCATTGCAAAATATGTTGAACTCATTTGAATTGATGAACTAAAACTGATTTAGAACCTAATTTAAGATTTGTGATTAGAGATAACTAAGTTGTTGATTAGATATGTAATATGATTAAATCAGTAATATGTTGTCATTGATGTCAACTAGTTTGACAATACTTATTTTGTAAGTTACTATAGCTAAACATCTGTATCTAAAAGAAGTAAAAGAGATGAAGAACAAAAATATCTACATGAGGAAGATGTATATGATAGATGAGGATAAGTATTACATTGAGTAACTTGCTGATGAGTCTATGACCTTATAGTATTGACTTGATTATCTTTCATTCATCTATGATGAGGAAAAGAGCTGAAAGACACAGGGCAGTGTGGTCAATTGATGAAACATTATAGTATACACTGAGCAGTGTAGTGTATACTGAGTCTAGTATAAAATGAGTTTGTGTTTACTGACACATTTCTTTGTTAACCGAGAAGGAGAAAATAATTAAATGATTAGTTTAGCCATTAAATATTGATGAGATTTAAAGTACATAGAAATCAGTGATGGAGATAACGTTTGTTATGAAGATCAACAGCTAGCATAATTCAAGGAAGATCTAAAGGATGAAATCAAAATGTATTACTGGCACAACTGCCAAGGAAGGTTTAAGAAAAAAAATGGACGAAGGAGAATAAGCGGCAAAATCTTATGGAGGAAAAGAAAATAGTTTACTTGTCTATTTAAGAGACTAGAGTTTCATTATGAAACTTATGCCAGAAGAAGAAGGACTATAGAATTATCACATGAACAAGCTTCATGTATGCCTGATCAAACTGGTTAAGGAGAACCAAACTGTAGAGTTTACCGAGTGTCAAAAAGCTATTACCGAGCGATAGTAAGTCATTGAATATTGTGATACAGAATTGAAATACTGATCAGAGGATTTGTATGGGATAAACATAGATCTGATAATCTATAATTGAAGTTGTATTGTAATCAGATCAAACTGCTATTACATTTTAACCCTTGTAAATAGAGAAATCTCTTAACAGAGTGGACTTGAAAATCTTATATGTGTCATTCATAGAACGAGCATTGTTATCCTGTCAACACCATAGTGAATGTTGGTTGGATGATAACAATTGGTCTAAAATCCTCTAACAAGGTCACACCTAACAGTGTGTTTGTAACCTTTAACAGGGTTGGGTCTTCATCAACCTCACTTCAGAAGAGTGAACATTTTTGGGTTGCTGGTCCCAGGTGTTTTTTCCCTTCATAGGGTTTCCACATTAAATCCTTTGTATTATGTGTTCATTATAGTGATTGTTTGTTATCATAATTTACATATTACATGTTATATTTGGTTGATAATCATTAGTTGCTATTGACTAGTAATCGGTAAAAGCACATACATTATAGTATTTTAAGTTACTGAGCTGCAGAAGTTTTAGTAAATTGTTTTGGATTATACATTTTGTTTTGGGACTATGGATAATGGATTCACCCCCATGTCAATTATTCTAACAATAGGTATCAGAAATTTGGTTGCTTGGAACAGAGTTTTAAGGACTTTAGCACAAAGATCTCAAAATGTTTAAGAGGGAAGTGTCAAAGATAAACAAGGATAACTTCACAATATGAAAAATTTGAATGAAGCTGCATATATCTGGGATTGGGAATTCTGCTCTAGATCTTATGACAAATGGATACCTTGCACCACCCCCTAGTCCCTTGACCCTTGATCAACTAAGGGACAAGCATGAACATAATGTTACTATCATGGAGATTGTTTTTGCCTATTCAAATGCTGAATTTGAAGACATCAAGGACTATACTACTGCTAAGAAGATGTGGGCTAAGCTAGCTCAAATTTACAGTGGTGATGCAAATGTCAAGAGAGAAAGAGCCAAAAGCTTAAGAGGGAGATTCGATGACATGAAGATGAAAGAAGGTGAAAACATTTTGGAGTACTCAAATAGAATAAAAGAGGTAGTTCATGCTAGTAGAGCATCGGGTGGAGTTATTGATGAAGACACTATGGTAAGCAAAATCCTAAGAACCCTATTGCATATCTATGCAATCAGAATATCTACAATTCATGAAAATAGGTCATCACCTAACATCACACTCAATCTTGATAATTTGATTGGAAAGATTACAACATTTGAATTAAATAATTATGATAATAGCATTGCACCCAATGTTGAATCCACTTTTATGAATTGTCTGAAGATTGGTAAGTCTAGTAGTAGAAATAATAAGTGATAGCAATACTGATGATGAGCTTGATGAACTTGAAGCTCTTATAGCCAGAAGGTTACCTAAAGGTAAAGGAAGGTATAGAGGCAAGTTACCTTTAGCATACTTTAACTGTAAAAAAGTTGGTCACATTGTTGCTAGATGTCCACACAAGAAAGATGATGATAGAACCAAAGACCGATTTGAAGGAAGATATGGGAGAAGATACAATAGAGGCTACCAACACTACAACAGAGATAAATGAGATAATAATGAAAAAGGCAAGAAGGTTTTCTGCATTGCTAAGGAAGAAGATATCACTGATACCGACACTAATGATGATGTGGAGGTTGTATTTGTGGCAATAAAGGATGATTCTGAAGAAGATGAAAGGTATGTAGAAACAACACTTATCTCTAAGGTTAATAAGAATGATACATGGATTATAGATAGTAGCTGTACCCATCACATTACTAGTGATGAAGAAAAAATTGATTATCTTGAAGAATACAATGGAGGATCTGTAAGAATGGGAAATCATGCACCATGTATGGTAAGAGGTAAAGGATCCCTGATGATAAATGATAGATTAAAATGTGAAAATGCTTATTGGGTAAAAGGATTGAACTATAATTTGCTAAGTGTGGCATAGCTAAACAATTCAAGCCATCGAGTTACTTTTGAGAGAAAAAAGGTGAAAATATTTGATTATGGAGGAAGACTTCTTGGAAATGGTACACAATCCAGAGGTAATATGTTTTATCTTGATAATGATTAGTCTTCTTGTTTATTGATGAAAGATGAAGATGCATGGTTGTAGCATAAAAGGTTACATCATGTGAATTTTGATAACATGATTAAGATCAGTAAAAAGAAAAGAGTTAGACATCTACCTAACTTGTCTAAGCCGAATCATGTTATGTGTCATGAATGTCAGAAAGGTAAGATGACTAAGTCTAGTTTCAAAAGAAAAGACTATTCAACAAATAAGATACTCAAGTTGGTTCATACTGACCTATGTGGTCCTATGAGAACTCAAAGTTATTATGGAGATAAATATTTTATTCTTTTTGTTGATGATTATACTAGGTTAATGACTATCATGTTCTTAAAAGAAAAATCTAAGGCATTCAAGATGTTCAAGTGGTATAAAGGAAAAGTAGAAAAAGAGACTGGTAAAGATTTGAAATGCTTAAGATCTGATAGAGGAGGTGAATTTATCTCTTATGAATTTACTAATTTTTGTAATGAGCATGGTATTAAAAGATAGGTCTCTGCACCGAGAACACCCTAGTAGAATGACATTGTTGAAAGAAGGAATAGCTCAACTGTTGACTATGCAAGGACATTAATGATAGAAAAGAATGTTGCTCAAACATACTGGAGAGAAGCCATTAGCACTGCTGTCTATGTGGTAAACCTAGTACAACTAAAGAAGCACACTAATAAGACACCCTATGAGTTATGGTTTGGACACAAACCCAGTGTACGTTATTTCAAAAATTTTGGAAGAAAATGTTTTTTTCTAAAAGATGAAAGAAATGGAAATTTTGACTCAAAAGGTGATGAGGGGATATTTCTAGGATATTCCAGTAAAAGTAAATCATACAAGTGTCTAAACAAAGTTACAAATAAAATGATTGAAAGTACAAATGTTCGATTTGATGAGTTTGATGATAAGAATGTAGAGGAAAGTAGAAAGGAACCTAAAGACTACATTACATTCACTTACATTGAACAACCTGAGTACCTACAAATGCCGCAAACATTGAAAAATGGTTAGAAGACACCATCCTGAGACACAAATCATTAGAGATAGATAAGCTGGCATCGAAACAAGGAGTAAAGTAAGACAAGGTACATGTCTAGTTTGTGATTATGAGCTAAAGAATGTAAAAGTTGCAATAGAAAATGATGAATGGGTTAATGCAATGAAAGAAGAAATAGAACAGATAAAGAAGAAAAAAACCTAGACCTTAGTACCCTGACCTAAAGATAAGAATGTTATTGGTACTAAGTGGATATTTAGGAACAAGAAAAATGAGAATGGAGAAGTAACAAGAAATAAAGCTAGATTGGTATGCAAAGGATATGCATAGGAGGAAGGAATTGATTATGGTGAAACATTTGCACCTATTGCTAGATTAGAAGGAGTCAGAATGTTACTTGCATATGCTACACACAAAAAGTTCAAAGTTTATCAAATTGATGTCAAGTCAGCATTTCTGAATGGAATACTTGAAGAAGAAGTCTACATAGAACAACCTAAAGGGTTCATTGATCCAGAAAAGAAAGACATGGTATGTAGATTGCATAAAGCTTTATATAGTTTGAAGCAAGCATTGAGATCCTAGTATGAGAGGCTGCATACTTATTTGTTAAGTATTGGATTTGTTAGAACAAGTGAGAACAACAATTTGTATATGAAAGGAGATACTGATGATACTATTCTTATTTCTAAAATATTTGTGGATGACATTATATTTGGAGGACAAGATCAAATCTATAAGTCAATTGTTGATGAAATGAGAAGTGAATTTGAAATGTCTATGTTCGGAGAGATTAAGTTCTTTCTAGGACTACAAGTGATTCAACAAAATGATGGTATATTCATCACACAATCTAAATATATCAAGGAAGTATTGAAAACATTTGGCATGGAAGATGTTAAGCCTCTGGGAACACTGATGGATACTAGATGTAAACTAACTAAGGAAGATGAAACTACAGAAGTGAACCAGACACTATACCGATCTATGATTGGTAAGTTAATGTATGTAGTGCATAGTAGACCAGACATAGCACATGCTGTGGGAATTGTTGCAAGATTTTTTACAAACCCTAGAGAGTCACACATGGTTGCTACAAAGAGAATCTTAAGATACCTAAAGAAAAAAAAAGATTATGGATTATGGTATCCTAAGGAAGGTAAGTTTAAACTCAGAGTCTATACTGATGTTGATTGGGCTGGAAATGTGGATGACAGAAAAAGTACCACCAGAGGAGCATTTTTCTTTGGTGAAAGACTTGTTACTTGGACAAGTAAGAAGAAGGCTTGCATTTCTCAGTCTACAGCTGAAGAAGAGTATGTTGCTACTACTACAAAATATTCAAATATTGCATATATTAAGCAAGTTCTAGAAGGTATGAATGAGATAATCACTGAGTTGGTGATTATATACCGTGATAACACCAGTGCAATAAACATTTTAAAGAATCCACTGATGTGCTCTAAAACAAAGCATATATTAATTAAGTATCACTACTTAAGAGAACAAGTATAGGAGAAGCAAGTTAAGCTAGAGTTTGTTAAATCAAAAGAACACTTGAAGACATATTTACAAAGCCTCTACTGAAGGATACATTTGAATACTTGAGGACTAGACTTGGGGTCCATCCCCTGTCTATTAGTCACTAATGTGATCTGGATGTTGCATCAGCCCAATCTTATCCGAACATCATTCATGTTGATGCAGCATAGTTCACACTTTGGATCATGTCTAAGGTTGTGAAATGTTTGGAGAACTAGAACAGATTGGCATATCAGTATACAAAGATATAGAGTATGCACCAGATAATAGAGAGTTACATGGCTACTACAGAGGTGTATGTTTATTTGTTTCTTTTGCATTGTTGTCAAAGGGAGAGATAAATAATATGAAACAATATGCACTGATGAGAACACTCAAAGATCTATCTAAGGGAGAGACAAACTAAAAGAAAGGGAGAGCACTAAAGATCAATTATTGATAACAGAAGAAGAAATCTGAGAGATAAAAAGATCATATCTGCAGAATGTCAAAGATGCATTGTTAATGCTATTGAGTAATGTAGTGATTAAACATATTATGCTAGGGAGATTTTTTAAAATATTTGTTCACAGAGTTTTAGAATACATGTTTGGTATGTGTATGGTATATTTCATATTACTTGAGTTTCCATCAATACCAAAGAGAGAGATTGATGAACTAAAACTGATTTAGAACCTAATTGAAGATCTGTGATTAGAGATCACCAAGTTGTTGATTAGATATTTAATATGATTAAATCAGTAATATGTTGTCATTGATGTCAACTATTTTGATAGTACTTATTTTTTAAGTTACTATAACTAAACATCTGTAGAAAAGGAGTAAAAGAGATGAAGAACATAAATATCTACATGAGGAAGATGTTTATGATAGATGAGGATAAGGATTACATTGAGTAGCTTGCTGATGAGTCCATGACCTTATGTTATTGACTTGATTATGGGTATGTGCAAGATCACGAGGGGCCAAACTATGCCCTTAAGTGGCAATGAAAAATCAGCAAATCAGGGTTAGTCAACTTCACATGAAAATTTCAACTAGCTATGAACATAATATCAAAAATTTGTAAGAATAGAATCTATAGGAAATTGAATGTAGTTTCTAAAATACTAGGCCTTTTTTGTGAAAAAGTTAGTATGATTGGTGAAAAGTATAGATTTCAATGCAGCGGTACAAAAAATTTAGGAAAAAAATAAGACGTAGGTGTATGTCTGACCACCTTAATCATAATCAAATGATAATATTTTATTATAAGATTTTATATATAAGTAGTAGAATCATGCCTGGATGTGACGCATATTTTTTTGTAATTTTATTCCAAAAAAATAATTAATTATGAATTTTTTGCTACAATGTTTTCAAAATTAAAAAACTCCCATGTCTGACCACCTTAACTCATTCAAAACTTTACAAAATTCAATTTTTATTTATTTTTCCTTATAGTAGGGGAAGCATAGAATGTGACACATTTTTTGGATTTGAAAAATGTTATACCATCTAAAAGTTATAGTCATTTTTCAATCAGTATATAAATCAACACTTTAGAGGTAGCTGAATTAGAAAATAACTAATAATTACTTACCAAATTCAAAATTTGACTGCAATTATATCGATAGAAAGCTGTTAATCTCCTTAAGATACCCTTTTTCATTTTATCAAATTCGGGTGGAAAAAAAGTCATCAGCTACATTGTCAAAGTTTTGAACTGACATCGCCACTTTTTAGCCCCTCATGATCTTGCACATACCCTTATGTTTCATTCATCTATGATGAGGAAAAGAGTTGAAAGACACAAGGTAGTGTGGTCAGTTGATGAAGCATTATAGTATACACTGTGCAGTGTAGTGTATACAGAGTCTAGTATAAACTAAGCTTGTGTTCACTGACACATTTCTTTGTTAACTAAGTAGGAGAAAAGAATTAAATGATTAGTTTATCCGTTAAAGATTGATGAGCTATAAAGTACATTAAAATTAGTGATGGAGATAATGTTGGTTATGAAGATCAATGGCTAGCATAATTCAAGGAAGATCTAAAGGATGAAATCAAAATGTATTACTATCACAACTACCGAGGAAGGTTTAAGCAGCAAAATGGATGAAGGAGAATAAGCAAAAAAATCTTATGGAGGAAAAGAAAATAGTTTACTTGTCTATTTAAGAGACTAGAATTTCATTATGAAACTTATGCCAGAAGAAGGATTGCATAATTATTGCATGAAAAAGCTTCATGTATGCTTGATCAAACTAGTTAAGGAGAACCGAACTACAGAGTTTACCAAGCGTTAGAAAGATATTATCGAGCAATGGTAAGTCATTTATTATTGTGACACAGAATTGAAATATTGATTAGAGGATTTGTATGGGCTAAACATAGATATGATAATCTACAATTGAAGTTGTATTATAATTAGATCAAACTACTATTACATTTTAACCCTCGTAAATAGAGAAATCTCTTAACAGAGTGGACTCAAAAGTCTTATATGTGTTATTCATAGAATGAGCATTGTTATCCTATCAACCCCATAGTGAATTTTGGTTGAACGATAACGGTTGGTCTAAAATCCTCTAACAGGGTCACACCTAACAGTGTGTTTGTAACCTTTAACAAGGTTGGGTCTTCAGCAACCTCACTTCAAAAGAGTGAACATTTTTGGGTTGCTAGTCCTAGGTGGTTTTTCACTTCACAGGGCTTCTACGTTAAATCTTTTGTGTTATGTGTTCATTGTAGTGATTTTTTGTTATCATACTTTACATATTGCATGTTAGATTTGGTCAGTAATCATTAGTTGCTATTGACTAGTAATTGGTAAAAGGACAAACAATATATTATTTTAAGTTACCAAGCTGTAGAAGTTTAAGTAAATTGTTTTAGATTATACATTTTGTTTTGGGACTATGGATAACTGATTCAACCGCCCTCTCAGTTATTCTAAGAATTTTATATGAACTCTCCTCCTCTATTAGGTCTCATACATTTCAATATTTTACCTATTTCTTTCTCATCTTTTTCCAAATACCACTTAAACAACTAAAAGGCATCAAATTTTTCTTTCAGAAACATCACAATCATCATTCTAGAACAGTCATCAACAAATAGAATAAAATATTTATCACCACTCTAACTTTGCACACTAGTAGGTCGATAAAGGTTAGTATGAACAAATTCCAAAGTATCATCAAAAGTATATGTCTTTCTCTTGAAACTAGACTTTATCATTTTTTCCAATTGACATTGTTTACATATCATATTATTAGGTTTCTCCAATGTTGGCAATCCTTTAACTTTCTTCATCTTACTAATGTTTACCAAATTTTCAAATTTCACGTGACACAACCTCTTATTTCATAATCATGCATCATAAAATTGTGGAAACAAACATGTTTCTTTAGATAGGTCTAGATAGAATAAATTACCTCTTGTCTATTCTCCACTTCTAATTAGTTCACTAGTGGCATCAAATATTTTAGCATTTTATGATGAAAATCAATGCAGTAACTAGTACTATTCAAATGTGAAACACTTAAAAATTTATAGTTAAGACCTTCAACCCAATAATCATTATCACATCTAATCTTAACAATCAATCTTATTAATCCTTTTCCCTTCACAAGACATGGTGCATCATTACCAAACTTGGCATTCCTAGCTTTGTAATGATTTAAGGTTTTAAAAATACTTTTATCACTGGTCATATGATGTGAGAAACCACTATCAATTATCTATCTATCACCTTTACTCACATATGAAATAAGCTCACTTTTCTCATCTTCATTAGAATCATCTTTCATAGCAACATAAACAAGTTCTAAATCAAAATCATTAGATTCAATAGATTCACTATCAATTTCTTCTTCGACAATATAACAAGACTTCTTAACTTTATCATTGTAGTCCTTATACATTATATGATCTCTTTCATTCCTTTTGTCTTTATACTTTCTTTCCCTTCTTTCATCCTTGTCATTCTTGTCAAGACATCTTGCTGCGATGTGGCCAACTTTGTTACATGAAAAATAGATTATAGGAAGTTTAACTTTAAAATTTCATTATCCTCTCTGTAGCCTTCTAGCCATAAGTGCCTCAAGATAATCAATATCAGGTCATGAGAAGTGTCAATGTCCATGTCGCTGTTACTATCACTATTCGTGCACATCTTTCATTTCCTTTCTTAGACTTATGAAGAACCATTTGAGAATTGAATGTAGATTCAATATTATGATTAGTGCAATTATCAAAATTTGACAAGCCAAAAGCAATAAGCCTATCAAAAATAACTTCAAAAGTTAGGATGTTACCAGGAGTACATCTCAATTCTTATATTGCAAAAAATATAATAGAATAGATAGGAAGTAGGGTTCTCAAAAATTTTCTAATAATAGTTTCATCATCAAATTTTCCATTATCTCCTCTAATAGCATTCACTACCTCTTTAACTCTACCACAATATTGAAGAATATTTTCACCTTCTAATATTCTCATTTCATCATTTACTTAACTCTCAAGATTTCAGATTTGGCTCTTAACACATTTTTGTCCCCACCATAGATAGCTACCAGTGTGTCCCACATTTTCTTTGCATTAATACAGTCCTTGACTCCTTTAAATTCTAGATAACTTAGGGTGGACACAATCTCCAAAATTACCTAGTTGTGTTCTTTCTTTACCTTCATCTCCTTGGCTATCATATGTGTAGCAACTGGTACATAATATTGATCCACATAATATTTTATTGAATCACCAATTCTAGCTAGGTGAAACTTCATTAAACTTTGCCATCCAGGGAAGTTCTCCTTGTTCAACTTTAGTACCTCCTTTTTCTACATCTTGATCATTAGCTTCAAGTACCTTTAAACTTTTTTCTTAAAAACACCTCAACTTCTGATACCAATTGTTAGTATTATTTTTGAATAACTGAGAGGGGGGGGGGGGGGAGGTGAATCAGTTATCCTTAGGTCCTGATGTACCAATTCAACTTTTCAACACTTTAAAAAATGTAGATCTATTCAACAATCCACTTGGTTTCTATAGAATATATCACTAACATAAAACTTGTAGTACATTGTCTTAAAGTAATCAACTTGCAGAATATAGAGTTTTTTAAAAACATAACACATCAAATAACATTCACACAAGTATGACACCAGGATTTAACGTGGAAATCCAATATGGGAAAAACCACTAGTAACATGATGCCAAATTTTCACTCTTTTGAAGTGAGCTCTGTAAGAAGCCAACCCTATTAAAGGTTACAATACACATTGTTAGGTGTGACCTAGTTATAGGATTTAATCACCCTATTAGGAGTGGCCTAATTAGATGGCTTAAGAACATCCCATTAGAATGTCACCTTGATTAAAGGGTTTACAAAATGACTACTAGGTCAACCTAGATTAAAGGATTTTAACTGATACAATGGTTAGAAAGTAATAGTAGGTTCTGATCTAAAATATAAAACTAATTTTACAAATACAAATCCAATAAGCTCATATGTTGATTTACTGACTAACCTTCATTGTCATCTCTATCTCTGATCTCCTCGAAAATCCCTTCAAGCAATCACCTCAACTCTGTTAAGTTCTTCACAACTCTTCTCAACCTTTTTCTTAGGTTCGCTAGTTAATAACATAAACCTCATCCACACTCTACATAATCCACAATTAGATCATCCTTATATTTCCTTGATTAGTTAGATTAATCTTTTTCCACTTAATCTCTTCTGTAGATCTTAGGTTTAGGTCAGATTCATTGAATCCTTGCATCATTTTGTTCTCCTCCTTATCCTTCTAGATAATTCTTGAAACTTCTCCTTGAATCTATAAGAAAATGGTTTACCATGCATTAAATTCTCTAGGTCATTCATCTTTAATTTCAACACATTTTACATATCCCAAGAATTCAACTATATCATCTGTGAATCTCATTTCCTTCACAAATTATAAATTACTGACACTCGGTCAATACTGTATTCATCTACACGGTCATCACTAAAACTTTTCTTCTCAACAAACATTGTCTTTGCTCGGTTAATTCTCTAATATCGACAATTATTGATGCTCAGTCAATACTAAAATTTAGTTGGCTTATAGTGGCACTTGGTCGACACTAGCATCATTTGGCTTAAATTGAATTTCTTCACTTTTTCTCAGTTAAGCCTATGCTTCTAGAATTTCTTTCCTCATTTCTTCTATGCTTCAAATCCACTCACTTCTTCACTTAGTGCTATAGATAAATGACACATTACCTTTCCAATGCGCCAACTAATCAAGTACCCATTATATTATCTCATAACTCAACCTTTCACTAGGTCCTCTTGTTATCTCCTCTTTTTAAATCCTATTCATCAATCAAAAGATATGGTACTTTACTAGATAGAAACTATCTCACCAGTTAAGGTTTTGACATCAATGACAATATAACAATTGTTTCAATTATAGTTTCCAATATTTTCACCCTCTTAAATGTTTCTTATAATTTTTTTAATCTAAAATCTCGGCCTTAAGGCTGTAAGAGGTCTTTCCAAAAGTCATTAGCCGCACCTAAAATGGTTTTCTAAAGGGAAGGTACATACTGGAAATCTTGATTATTCATTAGGAATCCTTAAATGGGGCCAAAACTTCATAGCAATGGGCCTATATATTACTGCTAGACTATGATAATATATATGATAGAGTGGAGTGTAAGGTTATCATCATGATGCACAAAATTTTGGTCTTTTCAGATCTCTTTTATAAGATGGTTTTTACACTCATGAATTGTGCACTTACTTCTATTGAGGTTAATGGATGTAGATCCCAAACTTTTGAGATCATTAAATCAATCAAAAAAGGATTCCCATTGGCTCTGACCCTCTTTGTTATTTCTTTGGATGTAGTGTTCTATCTCCTAAGGGATGAATCTTTTTCTCCTAAGGTTCAAGGTATACTAATCCTAAATGGAGATGAAATCTCTAATGTTCAATTTTTTGATGATACAACTATCATTATTAGGACAGAGGAGGATAATTTTGAGCATTTTGTGAAGAGGTTGGATATCTTTTGGGTTTCCTCTACAAGAAAGGTCTCCTTATCTAAATCAATCTTCCTTGGTTGGGAGGACTCTCAACCAACATTATGTAATAAGTTCTCTATCGCTTGAGAGGACCCTAACCATTTGGTAAGATATTTGGGTATCCTTTTCTTGGTTGAGCCTAATATCAATGAAATGTTGGATTGGATTAATGTTAAAATTGATGGCAAGTTGACTAAATGGAATAAACAATATTTGTCTCTTGTTGGTAGACTTCAAGTTTTCCAAAATATTCTTTCTTCTTATATGATTTACTATGCATCTAGTTGGTCTTGTAATCAAGCCCAATTTTCCTCCATTCAGAAGAATACTAGGGATTTTCTTTGGTCACATAGAAAAGGGAGTAAAATACAACATGTTGTGAAGTGGCAGTGGTTCTCAATGAGAAAATAGATGGGGGGTTGGGAGCTTAAAGACCTAAGGACTCAAGGTATCACCTTGGCCATCAAATAGATTGCTAAAGATTCCAAAAGAGATGAACCTTGGAATATTCTTGTTAGAAGAAAAATTGAAACAGATGCAACCTTGAAATCCTCCCACTAGAAAGGATTTCACATTAATGACCTTCTAGAAGGAATGTTTCATATCAAAGTGGTAGGCTCTAATGTGTTTAAATATATTTGGAAGTGTTGGGATAAATTCAAATATCTAGTGATTAGTGAAGGGGTGTTTGATGAGAAAAAAAATATTTATGGGGAGAAATCAATCTGGTGGAATTTACACAATGAAATAAAACCACTTTCCCTCATTCAGGATGTTCATCTAGAATTTGAGCTAAGAAAGCATCAAAACCTTCTTAGATATAATTGCAAATGGGTTCCTCATCAATTGGCAAGACTTGGCTAGTAGATTTGATATTTTTCAATCCCAATGGATGACTTATTCAATGTTGAGGGAGGTTGTTCAGGTGTTATAGTTTTCTAAGAAGTGTAGAGGTGGTGCCAATAGGATTGCCAACTTGAGATGGTTGAAAGGTACCCTTTTTCCTTTCACTAATTCCAAATCCATCTATAAACTTCTCATTGGTGACCATGTTATTGTTTCTCATCAAAATTATGCTTGGAAGCTTTCCCTTGAACATTTAGCCTAGACTAAATTGTTGATGAATCTTTAGCTTAAACCTATTGAACCTAAAATTATGAGATTTATATGGCACTTCCTCGTACAAAGATTACCCGTCAAGAAGCATAATAGAGAGTATAAGATATGTTCTCATTGTAGATGTGATGAAACCATCCCCGATATATTATTTGAATTTTTTTACTAAATAGATATTTGGTGTATGTTTGGCAATATTATTCATAGAAATACCAGTATTGATGACTTTCTAGAAGGTAGTCCTGGTAGGAAGGATAAGAACAGTTCTTATTTTGAGTCTATTTTATCTATTCATGTTTTATGGTATATTTTGAAAGCTCATAACAATGACATTTTTAGTGGAAAAAAGAGGTTCCTTGTTGATTCTCTCTGGAGGCTCATAATACATGACATTTGTATGCAAGTTACAACAATAATCAATATTGATAAAGAAAAGTTTCTAGAGCTTCTCAATGCAGGAGAAGTGATGTAGAAGAGGGAATTATCATTTGGGTAGACTACTCCCACCCTAGTACAAAGGGATGAGTATGATATTACACTTAGAGAGCTATTAGAACACATCAAAGAAGAACAATAAAAGATGAGACAAGAAAGTGTTTCTTGTAGTGCCCAAAACTTGAGAAAAACACAACTGTAATTTTTTTTCTAAAACCTAAAGTAAAAACACTATCATACACACACAAGCCACTAAGATAAAGAGGTTCACGCAAATCAAGATGAGTTTAGAAATAGTCTAGATGAAAACTAGGACCTAGTTGACTTGGTTTGACCAATATTGCAAATGTGTGAAATCCCTAATGTCAACTAATATCATTCAACTAGAGTGAATCTAACTGACTAACTAGGGTTAGCGATGTTATAAGATGTAATGATCGATAAACTGAATGTAAATTGATTACTAAAAGAATGTTCTTGTTTGACCCAAGGATAATGTGATTCTGATCTAAACAAGAATCCTATAATCCTAATGATATATGTTTATATTTTCTTATCAGAAAAGTTGACCATCAAAGTTAGATTTATTTAAACCTATTCTACTCAAATAGACTAAACTAAATGAATCGATGCATTTAATAAAACTATACAACTATATAATTTATAATACATCAAATGTAGATAAACCTACAAAATTAGAGTTCCTAACAACTATTAAGGAATTCAATAATTTTAAGAAAATTTAATAATTTAAAGGTTATTAAAAATTCAACAAATCTATTTATGTAAATAATTATTTAACTCATCATATTGTTTAACAACTATCCAACAATAATAAACTAATTGAAATAATTAATCCTCTAGGTCTTCTAACCATGAGGCCTATAATTAGGTTTTAACTTAAATGTAATTTAAACTTAATTTATCTTAAAAATTTGAAATAATTAAAATTAATAATAAGTTACTATAATCTTCTAGTCAAAAGGGTTCTTGAATAAATTTAAATTATAGATCATAAAATTAAAATACCAAATCAAGTTTAGGTTAATTTGATTTTAATTAACAATAGTTTCATCAAATCCTTAATCCTTATCTACTAAGACTTCGCCTATTTCTTAGTCAACCAAAAATGTCTAAAAGGGATTTAAAACAGTTTTTTTTAGAAATCAAACCTACAAAATTAACATTCTAGAACTCCCTAGGAAGTTCCATCCATCTAGACTAATTCTAAAGTCAATAAAAAATACTATGGATTAAAATTTTATTTATTTGAGATCCATAGATTAAACTAATAATATAATCTAAATCTGATATCTTGTAAATAAGCCAACACAATATGAGAGCCTAAGGGTTTAATCCCTAAAGGCTTATCATTTTACCATGTTAGTTGAGCTTATTTAATATTTTATTATTATTATTTATATTCTTTGTTTATTTTCTTTTTATTTTTATTTTTTAAATATCATGGTAAGTTTATTATTCCATGTTTAAAATTAATTCTTATTATTTATTACTATTTTAATTATCCCTAATCCTTGTGGAACTTTTGTTACAACTCTGTTTGTAGGGGGGCCGAAGGGTACAAAGATGACGGTTGTGGTTGGGTGACAACCTTCCACCCAAGAGGCATAGGTAGAAGTACAAAAGTTCTGGTGGTGGCCACAACAAGTGGTGCCACCACCGATTGTTCACAGGTCTACATACAAGGACCGGGGGCGGTGCATCGGGGGCAGTGACTAGCTTCCCCACTATGCCAACACAATGGGTAGTGTGGTCATCACCGCGCCTCCCCACTGTGCCATTCAAAGTGGCTTGGCCGAGCCATGACATAGGGTAGGGAATAGGGGTTCAGGATTGGGCTTCAGCGCCTTACCCTTCCCTAACCCTAGCTGAAACACAAACTTGCTACAACTTTCTATTTATTTAAAAAGAATTTAGTATATATAAAAATAATCTGACTAGTGCAACAATTAGATCATTCAATGATGTTTTAAAAAAATAGGGATTTAAATTACAGAGGTGTGTGTGTATATATATATATATATATATATATATATATATATATTAATCATGTATTAAAATTTACACTATAATACTTTCCATAAATAGTGTAAATATATATATATTAATCATGTATTAAAATTTACACTATAATACTTTCCATATATTAATATAGTATTATAGTGTAAATTTTAATACATGATTAATATATATATATATATATATATATATATATATATATATATATATATATATATATATATATATATATATATATATATATATATATATATATATATATATATATATATATATATATATATATATATATATATTAATCATGTATTAAAATTTACACTATAATACTTTCCATAAACATCAAAATATACAATGGAATATTTTATTTGAAACATATTACAATATAGAACTTCATTTTTCTCAAACTTAATTACAAGGAGATACAATTTTCCTCCATAAGAATCTTTTCAAGAAGGAAATAATGGGAAAATTACATAAGTCATTTCCTTAAGACATGCAAGGCCATCCAAGAGCTTCTCCCATTTCCTACAATAAAACTTTGGTTGACCATAGATTTTGAAAATAAAACGATATAACTCCATTAAAGCATCCTAAATATTTTTACTTGCATAAAATATTTACACTACAATGAGTAAAAAATTCCAACCTTAAGTCAAGGCTCAAGGTGAAAAATGAAGAATTGAAAGAATCTTGCTCCCTTTATTCCTTTCTCCTTCTCCAAGTCTCCTTCCAAAATTAGGTGTCTCTCATAGTAGAGAGTGGGTGAACAACCTTTACTTTCCTCACAAATCCCTGTAAAAATGCTCTAGCCTAAGAATATTTTATTCTAGCATTAATGAGGAAGCCTCTAGAGTCCTCCCTTTTCCTTTCATGTCAAGACCCCCATAAATGGAGTGTATGACTCACATGGGAATGATAAGATACGTTTGCAAAATTTCTCAAACTCTCCAATTTTTTTCCATTTTGAAGAGAGGATATTTTAGAGGTGTCATAAATGAGTTCAAGGGCTCTTAATGGGTTGAAAATAATCCCTAACATCTAATATACCAAGTAGGGTGGTCAAAACGAACCCTAACTACCTTCTGGAATCCTATTTGGTCCTCCTAAACTCAACTTGAAGTTAACCTATGAAATTCAACTCCCTTGACCCAATATAATCTTCCTAAACCTTAGAGTATACATGTTACTCCACTTGGTAACCCCTGGGTCATGACTAGGTCTACCCTAGTTACATTTACTAGCCATGCCAACTCACAAAGACATAGGTTTCAAGTGACACCACATAAATAAATTAGGCATGACCCATTTAACATTTTCAAAAATAAATTAAATACAACCACGTAATATACTTTTAAAAATAAAAATACATTACAATGAGGTCCATGTCTCTTGACAGACATGACCTTAGCATTGCAATGAATACACATATGTTCATTTTTGAAACCCCATATTTAATACCATCGTCAACTTCCTGCACACTCATTGCACACATCAGTAGGTCCAATAAATCTACATGTAACATAATAGAATACATAATGTAACACATAAACCACTTACATGTCTATTCAATTATTCATTGGTAAATTAAACAATACCTGCATCTAGTTTATATACATAAACTTTATTCTTAATCATTTTGCATCCTAATATATCCTAACATGTATATCCATCACAATGCATCATTAAACTTAACCATATAGATAAACTGCATAAGTAGTCATAAGGTATCACTTGAATAGGTTCACATCAAATAAAAATGTATAATAACATGGTTCAGGATCTTACAAATCCTCAAAATAACAAGTGTTTCAAAGAGTCCAAGAGTCTGAAATAGTATCAACTAAAAACATAATAGGGAAATAAAGTTCTAAGCTATGATGGGCTAGGGTAGGCCTCACATTTCTACTAAAGTTCCACAGACTCTAGATCAATTGCATGCTCAATCACTTATTTTTGTTCCTCATAGAGATACCCTTCCTAGCCTCAATGTACTTGCACAGTTGGGGACAGTGGTGACTAGGGTTGGAAAAGTCATTAAATGGACCATTGATACTATGGGCAGGATTTCCTAGATGGATTGATGTTAGTAAAGATTGATTGATGGACTCGATCATAGTGTGCTAAGTAGTGGAATGGAAAACTATTATAAAGTTTTGTAATAAGGTAATAAAATAGTACATGTCTCTTTTTCTAACTACTTTGTGGTCTGCCTAATCAAGGAACCTCATATTATATTTTGTGTTGATGAAACAAAATACTAGAGCTATTTTTAGTGATTAATTCTTTATATTTAATAAAAAAGAAAAAAATAAATTGTAAATAAAATATTGTATATTGAAAAATAATTAATGAACCTCTTACTCTCTTATAAATGTTACTCTATTCTTTATCAATGAACTATTATTATACAAGAGACTTTTCCCTAGAGATTCTACATTTTCATCATTGCAAGAAAAATATTTTAAAATATGCCAACAAGATTTCTTCCTTTTATAGTGATTCCAAATGATCTTCAATGAAAAAAAAATCTATATAAAATAAAATAATTTAAGGTCAAAATGTAAACATTCAATATTCTAATAGTAAAAACTTCAACATCATAATTATCATCTATGTTGTACAAGAGTGTATGTTGAGGCCCAAATCAGTCAAATGACAGATGATTTAGGCCAGATAGTAAGGAGCAATAGGTAACCTACTCTCCACCTTAAATTTTCTAAGATATAAATTTCTTAGATGATTATCTCTAAATGATAATATTTTACTTCCAAGAGTCATGTCTTTTGATTCACCCTCACTATTAATGCTTTGTGGGAACATGAGAGTTGTGGTCATACCCTAGAGTGGTCGCTTTTCTAGGAAGGTCTTATAAAAAGAAAAAGAAAGATCCCTTGTTTATGATGCCCTCAAGATCCATACTAGGATGCAAGAGGAGAATACATGAGATCTTTGATATTAAAAGAAAAAATGGTTTATTTTAAGCCAAGATCCAAATGTGTATGAACAAATTTAAGCCCATTTTCAATATGTGGAAGACATACCAAACAAGTTGATCTAAAACAAAAATTTATTTTATGATGAATGAAAAAGATAGTTAGCGGTATTTAGAATGTAAACAAGAGGTTTTGGAACAAATGTACCTTGATTTAATGATTTACATTTTTTTTTGGTGCCTCTTTTGATCCACTATTATAAGCTCCAAGTTATCTTCACAAGCTCAAATAAAATGTAAAATCATGACAAGATATGATAATCCAACCCAAATGCATTGCACATATTGTTCCATATGACAATAAATCTCATAATAAAAACCTTTAGAGAGAGATTAAATGAACTTATGATCCTATGTAATATGTGAAAACAAAATGTAAGCCTATCAAAAAATGACATTTTTTATGCTTTTGACATAGTAAAAAAGATCCATTTTTTTTCAATATTTTCAATTCTAAAAATAGAAATGTAAATAAGATAGCCCTCCAAAAAAATAAGCGATCTTTCCATAAATGTATAAAATTAATAAAAAAATCTTAATTTGCAGTCTAGGGTGTCATAAAATGATAAGTTTTCAAAGTTCTAACTATTTTCAAAATATTTTTCATCAAAATTTAAAAAACTAAAGAATATAACCCCCTTAAAATTTGAAGAGTTTTTGAAAAATATAAAGGTTTCTAAAAAAAATTACTTATTTTTTAAAATAATAAATTTTTTTTAATGAAAAATCATAAAAATAAATTATAACTCACTTATAACTAATGAGATTTTTTATTTTTTTGGGACACCACACTCCTTACACTAGTTCCAATCTATAGTAAAATGTTCATAGAAAAATAGAAAGCCAATTAAAAGATATGATGAAATTATTTAAAATCTTAGGTTTCCTTACCTTGAACCCTACCTGCACAATGTTAGCCTTGATAATTTTGAGAAAAAAAAAGTCAATACAAGGTTAGAAAACTAAAGAAATATAGACCTAATTAGGATATATCAGGTACAAAAACTCAAATCATGTCAATAATTAATGTCGGGTTCACCAAAGTGATGATGTTGAAAATTGAAAAACTATATGCAAACACTAGAAAACATAGCCACTAGTCTAGATGTACAAATAAATTCAAGAAAACAACAATGAAGAATTTCTCTATGAATGGAAAATATAAAATAAACTAAATATACCATGACATTAACAAAATTTTTGACTCAAAAATTAACCTATCCCTCAAGGATTTTGTATGAAATTATTTTCTCTTAGCTATTTAGTAAGTGCACAAGATAGTATTAAAATAACAAAGTGTGGTTGATTGATGAAACATAATGTGATATCAAGATGATAGCAAGATGGAAATAGTTCTCCATAATCACAAGATAGATACATTTTATTTGATTGAGGGATTTATTGCATTAGTCTCCTTCACCTTGGCATTGAATAAAGAAGAGAGATAGTCTTTGATAGAATTTTCCTCATGAAAATCAAGGGTTGAGATTAAGATGTTAACATTTGAATGGCTAAGATAAAAGGGTAGGTAGGAAATCATGAGAATAAATGAGACTAAGAGATTAATGCAAGTGGAGAGATGAGATTAAGTGGTAGGTAGACAATATTAATTTTTGGTAACATATCACAAGTTGCACTGGATTCAACCATATTGGGAGATGTGAGAAGAAAAGAGTAAATGAATGAATTATATTTTTTTAAAAATACATTTATTTAATTAATCGAGGAAAAGGTTAAATAAAGAGAAAATTGATATTTTTCATATTCCAATTAATTCAGAGTTGATCTATGCAAGTAAAAAATATTGGTTGAATTTAGAAAACAAGGATCATGAATTAATAAAATAAAAGTATAAATATTTAATTAACTGTAGAAAAGGGAAAATATAAAATTAGATAATTAAATAAATAAAATATTTACTTAATCACTCAATAGATAATGCTAATGAATTAAATAAAAATATCATTTTAATTAATAGAGAAATAAGCTAAATGAATAGATTAATTAAATATAATATTTATTTAAATAATAGAGGAAGAGGCTAATGAAAAATAAAATAAATAAAAAAGATTTCTTTAATTGAGTGAGGACAATTTTAGGTGTCTAGACGTACATTACACATAGATTTATGGATAAGTGGAGGGATATTACATTTTTTAGAGGTTGGACCTAGGGGAATAATCATTACCTCATAATAGTAAGAAAATAAAACAAGTGAAGAAAGACATCAGGGGTGATGTGAATTTGGGAAATAAAGAAGGTATTGGTAAAGAGGTTTACCTAAAAAATATGATCCAAGTATTAACAAGTTCAATGTGGACAAAGAGGTGGTGATTCAAGACTATGATTTTCAGATTGGAAATGTGAGTCTTTGGGGTGCTTAGGAGGGCTAAAATTTTGATAACCCTATGGATCACACTGAGGATATGTCAATGTTTTCTAAGAATTCTGATTAAGCATTGGATAATTTGGCCAGTTGGTTCATCTCAAAAATTAGTAGCATCAAAGATATTAGGACATCCCTTTCTAGTAGGGTAGATGATTTGTAGAATTTTGGTAATGGTAGTTATTAGTAAGGAGGACATGAAGAATATGTTGGCCCTAGTTCAAACTATGACTAGAGGTCTATATTGCATGAAAATGGACTAGTATACGATAATTACCATGTTGAAAAATACTATTACCATGGTCCATAAAAATCATAACAAGGTAGTCATTCTCAACAAAATTATGATCCCGAAAAGTGTTATGGATATTTTCATGATTAATGACAAAGCATATAATGTGAAGGTGGCTGAGAATTAATAAAAGGAAAGACCTCTAGTGAGTGTACTGTTGTAATACCCCTCCCATAGTTTATTTTTTTAGTTTAATTGGTCAGACTCTTTTAGCTCACTTTTCATGTGTTTATTAGATACCCAGAAAGATTTTATGTTATTTATGTTTATGGTTCTACAAACCCCATACTTTCATGTGTATGGTTGGCATGTACCTTTTATTTTTTTGTTTCATGTTCCTAATATGGTTGAGGGATGAAGTCATTTTTACTTGCTTCTGAGAGCCACATGATTGGTTGATCCCCACCATTGTCTATTATACATTTAATCATGTATGTACATGCTTTTATTTTATGTAGGATTTCATATATAAGGTATCGACTTCCCTAATTTTTTAGGATGAGCATGTCCTATCATAATATCTCAATGGTAAGTGTTATACACTGAATTTACACCTTTAGTTCAAGCTCTCATAGTCTTGATAACTCAGTATAACAAGGAAATCATCTCAAGGTTGTCAGACCTTTTGCTAACCGAGATGAGACCTCTAGGTTCTAGGTTGGTTCCTCTTGGATAGTCACCCAGATTTGCTCCTACATGAAATGTAAAATTTTGAGGGAAAGGGATAGAAAGAGTACATGAAATGAAATAATAGGAAAGCAAATCTACCTACTAGGTGATGCACCGAACTTGGGTTTGGATCTCAGTACAGAGGGATGAAACCAATGAAGGAATCAGGTCCAAGAGATTAAAAATTATTGAATAGGCTTGTATAAGTATTTCATAGAAGGGTGTGAACAGGGGACTCAACCTATGACCTGCAAACAAACATCCTTTTCTGCAACTAGTTGTAGGAATGAGACAAGGCTGCTAGGGGCTATAGTATACCCACAAAACACCCAAATCAGATCAGACACAGGAAACACACACAATTGTAGAAAGCAAGAGGAATTAGGAAACCTGAGATATCATTGAAATCATGCATACACTTCAATCCAATAAGAGATAATGCAAACAGGGAAACACAAGGACATGAAGGATTGTCACAAAATGCCTCTGCAATACTTGTATTATCAATGGGAATTTACAAAATGTGGAAAACCAGAGGGCAAGAAGAAATGCCATAGATAGGTTCTCAAGAAAGAGCCTTTCTTTTTACAAAATGTGAATTCTGAGCACCACTGGCTCCAAAAAACAATGTATACATCACTCAACTACACGCAGGTAGGAGTCCCAAAAAATAACTGGGGTTACCAGATTTACAATTTAATAATCAACCCTAGCAGTCAAAATCTGATCATAAATGTCTTCTATAAATATCATGACCAATCAGATATCCAGTTTGTGTGCCCATGCCCTGTACGACAATCAACCTGCAGATACAAAAGCCTAGATTCAACAACCTCCCTGCAAGCCCATACTACCATGAATGTTCAAAATCCGATCCTGTGCAGAGATAAGAAATGACCCCTAACAGCTGCCCATAGCCCTTCATCATCTCCTCATAACTGTGTGCATCCTGTAACATCAATTCCTGAGCTACCTGTAGTTGCAAAAATGTCCTCAGAAGAAAGCCCGCCAAAACAGGTCGCACTACCTTTGAAATGAACCTAGTCGCATGATGGCATGAGCTAGAAAGGTTCATGCGATCACATGACAAGTCCTTTGAAATCTACCTCTACCCGCGCAAGACACCTATCAACCTACCACATGGCCCAACAGGAGCCGACCACACGGCCTTGAAAAGTTAACGATCACATGATCGCATGCGGCTAGGAAGGCCCATGCGATCATGTGACAAGCTCTTTGAAACTAGTCCCTTGCTATACTGACACCATGGGCTCATTCTCTCTTTGGTCGCCAAGTTGCACAATCTTTCTTAACCTCGGGTACCTATTCAGTGACTACATGAAATCTGTTGATCTTTGCTTCATTCGATGGCAGTCACTAAGTCATGTTACCCCTTCAGCATATTCTTTTTCATCAGGAGATTAGTCGACTAAAAGAAGTCTCGTAATCGCAAGACAAAAAGAATATTCTTCCTTTTATTGCAAGATTACCTGACTGAACATAGAACTGGGCCCACCTCCAACTACACAACCAGGAAAAGCTTGCCAAACCCTGAGCTCGGTATTGCCACATGTCACTCCCCCATTTGGCCTGACCACCATGTGAGAAAACACCTCAGCACCCCAGCATGGACCCAGAGCAACACCGCCCATCCAACCCTGCCACGTGGCTCAATAGGAGCCAAACACCTTGGCAGGACACACAAAAACCCCATCAAAAAAACTTCAAAAAATCCAATGGTGGTCACGTGATCACATGGGATCGGAAGATCCCATGCGAACGTGCGACCACCATAGATTTTGAATCTATGGGGCCCATGTTACCGGGCCCGCAAGAACCTTTTCCGACTGCACAGAAACAAACACATCACTATCTCAGGACCAACTAGCAAGCCGCAAGCTCATTGACCACTGACAATTTGTCACATGGTCGCATGTGGTCAAGGGACTACATGCGATCATGCAACCAACCATATGATGCTTGCCTCGCTGGACCAAAAACTATCACCACCAAAATCAGACATGATTTGTCACATGTTCACATGGGCTCGGAAGAGCCCATGTGATCATGTGACCAACCATAAAACATTTGCCGCTAACCACTAGATGAACCCTATAGACCACCTACTGCTTGTCGCATGATCGCATGTGGATAGGAAGGCCTATGCGATCATGCAACAATGGGAACTTGTGACCCCTGCCTTCAATGCCACTGACTTGCAACCACTATTGTAGACTAGGATTTGAGAGTGCACCTAAACCTGTTTTGAAGGCCAAAGACAAACAAACGTCATAGCATATTATCAAATCAAATTTAATGGTAAACAAACTAAAATCAAAGCCACCTCAGTTTAAGCTTAAAACGTATGCGCCCATGCACCATTTGATATGCTTGGATATAAATGGATGTGGGTGTGCAAACTCAAGCACTTGGAGCATCCAAATAGGATGATTTGAGGATCAAGAAGACCCAAAATGACACAAAATAGGTATGAGGAACCTATTTTGCCTCAAAGGCCTCAAGAACACACAAATATGCAAAGCTAAAAGATGAACTAAGATTGATTAAAAAAGAAATGAATCTATGTTAATCCAATTAAGCTAATTTAAATGTGATTTAAGCTTGAAAATGATCTAAAATGATGAGTTTATGCTTATGCTAGAATGAAAATGGCATTATAACTTTGCTATTGAGTTTGAGAGTTGAAAGATGATTTGCCTTAGGAAGTGAGGGTATTTATAGGAAAAGGGAAGGGCTTGGTTAAAAAGGATGAGTCAGAGTTAGGGCTAAGGTTAGGGTTGAGTCAAGGACAAGTGTCCTAACAAGTGTCAAGGGAGGATTGAGTTGAAAGTTTGAGGGCATGTGCACAATTTGGTAAATGTGCCCAAGGCCAAGAGGTGGCAAGGAAGGGATAAGAAGGTCTTAAATGCATAATGAATGCATGTAAGAAAGAGAAGGAAGGCTTAAATGCATCCTTAAATGCATTTGCAAGAGGTGGCCAAGAGGTGGCCATCTTTGTTGACTAAGGAGGATGACTAAGAGGAGGTTAGCATAAGTTTTGGTAAACCTTTTGCTAATGGAATGTGACAAGATTAGAAAGGGGATTAGGATTAGGATTAGGGGATTTTAGGATTAGGATGGGTGAAGAGGTTGGGTTGAGAAGTTTCTAGAAGAGTCTAGAATTCTCCTAGGTTTTATGGAATAAAAGTTTATTCATTCCAAAAGCTTAAGTTTGGGAAAATTTATTGAAATATTTTCAATAAATATGAAAATTAAATATTTAATCTTAATTAAATATTTTGAGTTGAGATTAGGGTTAGAAAAGATGGGATTAGCCTTTTAATCGAAATTAAGAAGGGATTAGAAGATTTTGGAAGAGGTTAGTGGTCTTAAGAAAATTGGCCAAGTTTTGGTCAAAAAATAAATTAATTATTTTTTTGGGGGATTTTTGGTCAATTTATTAATTAAAATAATTAATAAATAGGGGATTAATGTTTAAATAAGATTTAAACATTTTTGGGAGGGATTTTTTAATTAAATATTTTTAATTAAGAAAAAGGGATTTAATGACATAAAAATAAATCAATTAATTAAATAAATAATTAATTAATAAATGATGATGTCATCAGGGATTTTTTAGAAAATAAAAATACTTTATTTTCTAAAGGATTTTTAGGTGTCTACATTTTGCCCCTCTTTGATGCGATGCCGCAAGTGGCATGGCTTCAAAGACAAGAAAATAAGATGCCCAAGGCTAGAATTAGAAGAAGAGGGTACGACACTCGGGTGGACTGGAAGAAAGAGGATACATGCCCCGGTGGGAAAAAATCATGGAAGATGTGCCCAGTGGGACAAGGAGAAAGAGGGATTACGCCCTGGGACAGAGTGTGCCTGGCGGGACGAGGAAGGAAGGGCCTAGGAAGAAAGGGGAGATAAATAACCTCACTTTTAAGAACAAATATGGATGATATGCAAGATGAGATGGAAATGCAAGATGCAAGATGCAGCTATATGTAAAGATGCAAGATTAATCTATATGATAAATGCAAGGGACCAGATAGCTCCAAGTGCAAACGGGAGTGCACAACCTAGATTTAATATAGCTATGTTAGAGACCTGCCAAAGATACTGAGATCACGAGGCCTGTCAACAACGTCGCAGAGGACTGACAAGGACTGACGCTAAATAAAAACACAGGGTTGCCCCAACATCACACATGAAGCGCAGAGGTGACATGGTGGATCCGATGCTGAAGGAACCACAAACACACAACTGACTCACAGGCAGAAGCGAAAGATCAAAAGACCTTGCCCCAGATTATCCACACACGCAGCACACCGTGATATAAAGAATCATGGTGACCCTGGTGGGATAAAGAGAAGCCAAAAAGATTAACAAGACCCAAAGGACAAAAAATCCAAGATCAAAATGATAACTCCAAAAAGACATCCTTTGCCAAGGAGAGAGATTAGGTTTGATTGATGGTGGGAAGATTGGTCGGACAGGAGGAATGATATATCCTCAAGGACCAAGATGGAAGATTAGGTCAGATAAGAGGAACGATATATCCTCAAGGACCCATGGGTTGGTGAGAGAATAAGTGTAGTTGTTCGCTGGCAAAAAGCTGAAGTTCAAGGAATAATCAGGATGAGCAAGGATAAGTCATCAATTGATGTTGCTGAAGCACAAGGCCTGAGTGGGACTACAAATTTTCTGAGGCTGGGGATGGGACAAGATATTTGATCAAATGCTGCTGTAGGATGGACAACGGTTATGTACAACAAGGAGGAACGATATGCACAAGGGATATGTACAGAAGCTCAGGATTGGGGATAGGAAGATCACACTCGGCGGGACTCTCACTAGGACGGAGACAAGAAGGATAAATACAGGGAGGAAAGCGCTATACAGGAAAGGGAAAGGGATATGGTACAAGATATGGTACAAAGCTTTGGAATAGGATATGGATTGCAGATGGGTTGGAGGAAGATGGAAGCCGAATGCTTGGAGGATAGGGGAGATGGAACTGCTGGGAGATCTGTTATGGATGGAGGAAGAGGACGGTAGCTGAAAGGACAACTGAATACATAAATAGCCCAGTTTACTATGTTGGCACCTGTTTACCAGGTTTTCACCAACATACTTGTCCAAGGCGCTTGAATTGCCAAGTTTTCACCGTTTGGACGATTATTTTCTCTTTCTCTTTTCTTTTTTTCTTTTTTGCTTTTTTTGCTTTTTTGAATGTTTTTGGATTTTTTGATATATGCAGGATCAGGTTCAGGCATAGAACCTCTTTAGATGGATGATGTTGATAGGATCATTCAAGGGCTCACCTTCTGGTGTTGATAGCTGATAGGCTCCCGAGCCGAAGGATGCGGTGACAACATAGGGGCCCAACCAATTAGGCTCAAACTTGCCTTTCTTTTCTCTATTTGTTAGGACCTTCTGATTTTCTTTAAGGACCATGTCACCAACCTGGAATTGTCTAGGATGGACCTTTTTGTTATAACTCCTTTTGAGTTGATTTTGGTATGCCACCAGGTGATCGTAAGCTTGCTGTCTCTTTTCATCTAGCAGATCTAGCTGTGTGAGCCGGGCCACACGATAGTCTTCATCAGTTGTATAGTTCTTCATGGAGACACGCAAGGATGGGAGCTCAACCTTGATCGGTAGAATGGCTTCAGCACCATATACAAGAGAGTATGGGGTGGTGCCTGTGGGAGTGCGATAAGAAGTACGGTAGGCCCAAAGGGCAGGATTGATTTGGAGGTGCCAGTCATGACCAGAATCATTGACAACCTTCTTGAGGATTTTCAAGATAGTTTTGTTGGTTGCCTCAGCTTGGCTGTTTCCTTGAGGGAAATATGGACTAGAGAAATGGTGATGGATGTGGAGCCTGGCACACAGATCATCCACATGCTGGTTTTCAAAAGGTGTGCCATGGTCTGTGAAAATGGTAGATGGTATGCCGAAGCGGAAAATGATGTGGTAAAGGATGAACTTGGATATTTGGATGCCAGTAGTAAGGGTGAGCGGAATCGCTTCAACCCATTTGGTAAAGTACTCTATGGCTGTTATGATATACTTGTGTCCATCCGAAGAGAGGGGGGTGACCAAGCCAACGAGGTCGAGGCCCCAACATGAAAAAGGCCATGGTGGTGCAATAGGCTATAGATCCTGTGCTGGTGCATGTATCAAATTGGCATGTTGTTGACATGGGAGACATTTCTTGACAAATTCACACGCATCATGTTCCATTGTTGGCCAATAATATCCAACTCTAAGCAGCTGCTTTGCTAGAACCATGCCACTCGTGTGGGCACCGCAAATTCTAGCGTGAACTTCTTGTAAGGCCAGGACGGCCTTGTTTGAATCTAAACATCTAGATAGGACATTGTGATACCCGCGATGATATAGGGTGTTGGCTACAAGAGTGTAGCGGGAAGCTCTATGAATAAGGTTTTGGCATTGGTTATTGGTGAGATGGGGAGATATGATACCATTTTTTAGATATGCATGGATGTCGTGGTACCATGGGGATTGGGGACCAACCAAGACACACACCATGTTTGCATCGGTGTTCTCATAAGCTGGCAAGTGTAGCTGCTCGACTAGAAATTCATATTGTGTTGCGTCACGTGGGATTTCCAATAAGGATCCGATGGTTTCCATTGCATCTGCTACTTTGTTTTGAAGCCTTGGGATCTGATTGAATTGTAGATGTAGGAAATTCTCTTTCAGTTTATCCACCAGTTGCTTGTAGGGTAGCAATTTGTCATCCTTTGTCTGATACTCATCAAGGACTTGCTTGATAATGAGCTGTGAATCTCCAAAGACTTGTAGTTCTATGATGTTCCATTGGATAGCTGTTTTGAGACCTAAGATGAGTGCCTCATATTCTGCAATGTTGTTGGTACAGGGGAATCCCAACTTGAATGATTTTGGAATATAGTCACCTTGAGGTGTGACGAATAGGATTCCTACCCCAGAGCTATGGGATGTGTTGGAACCATCAAAGTATAGTTTCCACATGGGCTACTCTTCAATCATGCACAGATGTTCATCGGGGAATTCCATGATTAGTGGATAGGCATCCACCAGTGGTGCTTCTGCTAGTTGATCGGCAATGACTTGCCCTTTGATTGCTTTGCGATCTACATACTGAATGTCAAATTCGCTGAGTAACATGACCCATTTTGCCATATGGCCTGTGAGGGTTGTCCTTGATAATAGATACTTAAGAGGGTCCACCTTTGATATGAGCTTGATTGTGTGGCTAAGCATGTAATGTCTAAGTTTTTGAGTGGAAAAGACCACTGCTAGGCATGCTTTCTCCATGGGTGAATAGTTAAGCTCATAGCCCACAAGAGTGCGACTGATGTAGTAGACAGCTCGTTCTCTATTTTCATCATCATGCTGTGCTAGGAGTGCCCCTAGTGCTGTAGCTATTGTTGAGATGTAAAGGATGAGTGGGCATCCTGGAACTGGTGGTACTAGGATTGGAGCGTTAGCTAGATACTCCTTGAGCTTATCAAAGCTTTTTTGACATATGGGATCCCACTTGAAGTTGGTGTCTTTGCATAAGAGATGTGAGAAGGGTTGGCACTTGTCTGCTAGTTGCGAGATGAACCGCCGAACTGATTGAAGCTTGCCCTGTAGGCTTCTGAGCTGTTTGAGATTTCTTGGTGGAGGCATCTCTGTTATTGCTTTTACCTTTTTAGGATCGATCTCTATGCCTCATCTAGAGACGATGAAGCCTAGAAGCTTGCCAGATGTTACACCAAAGACACATTTCTTAGGATTTAACTTTAAGCCATAATGATTCAGATGATCAAATACACGCTCTAGGATGTTGAGGTGCTCGTCTCTTATTTTGGATTTTGCAAGGATATCGTCCACATAGTCCTCAAGGATCTTGTGGATCATGTCATGGAAAATGGCTATCATTGCTCACTGATATGTTGCTCCTACATTCTTTAGCCCAAATGGCATCATGTTGTAGCAAAAGGTACCCCATGGGGTTGTGAATACTATTTTATGTTGATCTGCTTCCGCTATATGAATTTGGTTGTAGCCTGAAAAGCCATCCATTAATGATAACATCTCATGACCCGCTGTGAGGTCTACAAGCATGTCTATGTTTGGCAATGGGAAGTCATCCTTAGGGCATGCCTTGTTCAAGTCCCTAAAATCAGTACAGATTCTGATGTCACTAGAAGGCTTTGTGACTGGCACCATGTTAGAGATCCACTCTGAATAATCTATTGCTCTGATGATCTTAGCTTGGAGGAGCTTCTCAAGCTCTGCTTTGACGAGCAATGCTACCTTTGGATGCATTTTCCTTAGCTTCTGCTTCACTGGCTTGATGTTTGGATCTACTGATAGATGATGAACAACAAGGTTTGGATCAAGCCCAGGCATGTGGGCGTATGACCATGCAAAGTTGATGATGGATTCCTTGAGCAAGGCACTGAGAGCCATTTCTTCTCCTTCTGTTAGGTTGACTGCAATGTAGGTGATCCTTGGACATTCTTCTATTCCCAAGTTGATTGGCTTGGTTTCCTCTATGATGATCGGCGACTGCTCTGGTCTATAATCTTGGATAGGGGGAAGAGGCAAGGCTTCATCTTCTAGCGCCTGAATTGTCAGGTTTTCACTAGAAGATACGCCCTTTATTTTTACTATTTTGGAATCAGAATGTGCCCCAAGGGGGTTTTCACATAAAGACTCATGATGTTCTTTTGCTATTTCATTTTTGCGACTAAAGCTTGCCTCTTCCCCAAAATATCCTTCTGGGTGAAGCTGATAGACAGAGGTTGATGTTGGATCCTGATTACTTGCTGGACCTGATGCCCCCATGAATTCTAGGAGTTCTTGTGCACTTTGGAACTCGTCGATGTGTGCGATGCTTGGTTGGTCCCAATCTATGAGGTCGGGGTTTGTGAGGGGAAGATCCATGAGGTTAATGGAGAGTTGTTGGAGAACAGAAGTCCCCAGGAGGGTTTCGTCGGCAAAGATATCATCGTAGGATCGGATGTCTTTCTCTTCGGGGATGTCTTCGATTTCCATGAGGTCATCCTGGCTATTCAAAAAGTTCACGTTGGTCATGTTAGTGTCCGCAGTTGTGGTATTGGGCTCTTGTTCAAGCAGGTGAGAGGTATTAAAGCCAAGTCCTTGCTGTTCTAGATTTTGGGATGGTATGATAGGAAACAAATTTTCATCCTCTTGTGGTCCTAGACCACCACCTTGATAGTTATAGTGTTCTGTGACATTTTTGTAGGGGATTGGATATTTCTCTTTGAAGTACTCAAGAAGTTGTGTGTCATGTGATGGGGGATCTTTGTATAACCATTTGTTAATATCTGGATCCATTTCTTTGCTGTTGATGGTACCATGAGACTCAAAAGTCATGTTTCCGATTTTCTTGAGCTTATAATGTTCCTCAACAGGCTTGTTTTGACAACTTGGGCACCCTTGAGTATGTGGATCACGTGGAAGAGCCCCTACAGCAAATGCATCACTGAGGCTGTATTCACCACAACCCTGGTTGTTGATCTTGACGGATGATAAGGTGGAAGAGAGGATGGTCTCTGGATCGCGATGGGATCAGGATTAACTAGCAATAGAAGTACCAATATCGGTTCCAGGACAATGAGTAGAATGAGGGAAAGATGCTTCCATCGCACGGTAGTATACGAAGGGGTTAGGATCAGCGTGGATGGTAACCTCAGTGCCTTGATGTGGAAACTTGATGCACTGATGGTAAGTAGATGGTACAGCCCTAATGGAATGGATCCATGGGCGATCGAGAAGAATATTAAATGGTAGGTCGAGATCAACAACGTGGCAGACAGTATCTTGCGTTGCTGGGCCTAGCTGGATAGGCAAGGTGATAGTACCTTCAGAGGTACGCTCCAAGTTATCATATGCTTTGATGGTGATCATCTCATGTTGTATGTCGGCCTCTGTGAACCCGATCTTCTTGATGAATTTTAATGTGCACAAGTTGAGGGCTGAGCCATTATCTATTAAAACCCGTTTGATGGCAAAGTCTCTGACCATGACAGCAATGCGGAGAGGGAGAGTATGGTCAGGAGTGACATCTGGTATATCAGATTCTTTGAAGGATAAGGCACATGCTGCTGATAGGTGTCCCACAAGAGTTTCAAACTGAGTTTTGTTAATGTCCATGGGGACATGGCCTTCTTTTAGAGCTTTTTCCAGGATCTCCTGATGGATGGGTGATGTGCGGAGCAAATCCAAGATAGATATTTGGGCTGGCATGTTCCCAAGATGCTCTATGATATTGTATTGTGCACTTGGTGCATTATGCTATGTTGCACGTGCATTTGATGCTGGCCTGGTGTTAGACTGTGCTGTGGATGCAGTAGACGTTGGCCTTGGAGGAGTAGCTGATCTTGGAGGAGCACCGGCAACAGTTATCCTACCACTGCGGGTAGTTGCAGCACATTGTCGATCCGGCCCTCTGACATGGATGGTATTGATGGTGGGCTCATCTTGGATGGGCTCAACTTGAGTTATGCATCCGACATACTTGTCATAGTTGATGTAGGCCGCTATGTGATCTTCTTGCTTGCCTTTGCCACTATTTTGGGGCTGATTGGCACTGGCTTGATTCTTCCCGGCATCATGTTGAGGGAGCACATTTTGATATATTTGCAAACTGGTGTTGGGTGAAGCTTGAGCTGGTGCATTGACCTGGATCTCCTTGTGATCAATGAGATCCTGGATGTAGTTCTTAAGCCGCATGCACTTCAATGTTGTGTACCCCTTCACACGATGGTAATCACAGTATTCATTTTCTTTATACCAATCAAACTTTGGTGCGTTGTCATCCTTCTGTGGGATGGGCGGATATGTGATCATATTTTCTTTGGCTAGCCGATAAAAGATCTGATCCAGAGGCTCACCCAAAGGTGTGAAAGTCCTCTTTGGATTGTTCTGATTGTTGGGCTTGTTCTATCTTGGGGCAACGTTAACTGTGTTAACAAGATTGCCTTGACGTGCTGGCTGTTGCTGTTGGTATTGCTGCTAATACTGTTGCACAGGTGGCTGATGAGCTTGAGGAGGCTACTGATAAATAGGTGCTTGATATGTGGGAGCTGGTGGTTGCTGATAGATGGGCGCTTGTGGCGGTTGGTATGTTTGAGCTGGTGTAGGACTAGCCACAATGAATTGTACATTCTTAGTGTCAGTGGCTCCATCTGTAACAACATTCTTGTTATGATTCCAGTAATGGAATTTATCATTGTTGGTTTTGTTCTTGGAATCATCCTTGAAGTGACGAATAGTGCCTTCATCTAGGAGAGCTTTCTCGATGCCTATGCCTTTGCTCTTGATGTCTTGGTATGTCTGGAGATAGTTCATTCGCATGTGATGGGATAGCTTTGGATGTAGGTTATCAATGAAGATCTTTGTTAGATGCTTCTCTGGCGGCTGATATGATAACCTGGTTGTAAGATTATGCCATCTTTGCAAGTATTCTGCAAGGCTTTCTCTGTCTTTTTGCTTTGAGTTGCATAGGTCTAGCAAGGACAACTCATTCTCCACATTATGGGCATAGTGTGTGATGAACTTCTCAGAGAGTTCAGCAAAGGTTTTTATTGTCCCATGTGGTATTTTGTAAAACCACTCAACAACAGTTCCTCCCAAGCTCTTGGGAAACAGGCGTAGGAGATAGTTATCACTATAAGCCACTTCTTGGCATGCCATGTAGAACTCTTTGATATGATTTACTGGATCTCCTTTCCCCTGATACTTGTCGAACTTGGGCATCTCAAAATGCTTGGGGAAAGGGATAGTTGCTATGGACCGATCGAAGGGATATGAGCACACCTCTTTGAACTTGAATGTTTTATTCTCTATTCTGCTTTGTAGCTCCTTTAGAGTATTTTTCATTGCTTCCCACTTAGCATTGAGTGGCGAGGGAACTGGGACTTCTGCTTGTGATGGAAGTTGTGGAACTGGATATGGCGCTTGCTGTGGATAAATGGGTTGGAACTGATTTTGGGGCAATGGTTGCTGGGGATATTGCTGGTGTGGCATAGGGGGATATTGTGGTAAATGATATGGAACCGCTTGATATTGTTGGGCTGCTTGCTGTTGTTGAACTGGCGGTTGTTGTGGGACTGCTTGCTGATATTGGACATTTGGAACTTGTTGTTGTAACTGATGGGTGGGAACTTGTTGTTGCTGGGGGATGATAGGGTTTTGTTGCTGAGGCTGATAGCAAGGGACTTGCTGTTGTTGAGGAATGATGGTTGTTTTCTGAAAGGGGACATGTGGTTGCTGTGGGGGAGGCTGTTGGAATGATGCTGCTTGCGGGTATGATGGTGGTAGTTGCTGAGGTTGGCTTTGGGTTTGGCTGATATAAGTTGGGTGCATGCCTGCGTTACTTAGAGGTGGAACAGATGTGGGGAAGCTAGAAGCAAAGGGTGATGGGGTAAGATAGCTGGGGAAAGTTGGCTGTTGAGGTGGTGAAACTTGCTGGAAGGTATTTGGGATTTGGGATGAATAGCTTGAAGCCGGCGGTGGTTGGGGTAGTTGCTGCTGTGCTGCTTGGGTGAAGGCGGTTTGTTGAATTGCAACCATAGATGTAGGGGATTGAGATGGGATCCCCCATGCCTTCATTTCTTCTTGTGTAAGGCCCCACTGAGAGCTTGTGTTAGGGTGCACTGCAGCGGATGATGGAATGGTAGGAGCAACGGGAGCTTGGGACACGAATGATGTTTGAGAGAAAGGAGCTTGTTGAGGTTGTGGTTGAGCGGATGCTTGTGAGGAGGAAAATGAAGGAAACACCCAAGAGAAAGATGAGGTTGGAATGGGAAGCGATTGCACTAACCCCAAAGAAGAAGGTACAGGTGCTTGGGGGGTGAAGGGTGACGGTGCTCCTTTGATGGTGAAAGGTGTTGCTTGACTTGCGGATGGCAGCGGTGTAAAAGCTTGTGTGAGAGGTGGAAGCTGACTTTGGGTTTGGATTTGGGCTTGGGAAGCCATAGCAGATGATGAAACAAAAGGGGTAGGAGATGGAGCGAATGGCGCTGTAGCTTGTGTTGTGGGACTGGCGAGGCTTCCTTGCAAGAAAAGGGGAATGGTGGAAAGCTCTTGGGGTGTTTGCATGATAGGATCGGGAAATGATTGGACAAATGGAGAATACGCTTGTGCTGGAACTTGGATAGTTTTCATGGGGATGTGTGGATAGAGAGATGGTGGGATGGAGGTACTTTCTGGCAGATAGTGGGCAAATGTGCTTTGCTGATGTTGCGGTACAAGGGCATTGGTCACTGGTGGGCTTTCTGGAGGATTTACAAATGCTTGGTTTGCCAAGGGGGATGAAGGGATGTTTGGATCTTCACATGGGTTACTGGCTTGGATGTGGGGATTATAGGTCATCATGGCGTTGGTGAAAAGTTTGGGATCGGATGAGGTTGTTGGTGGATAAGGATTCATGCTTCTTCTTTTCCTAGATCTGGTCTCAACAGGCATGGAGATGCAAGTGCTAAATGTATGCAAGATGTTTGGCTAAAAGATGTTGATGGATGCAAAGTTGATGAACTTCTAAAGATGATGACTTCTAAGATGCAAATGCAAAGATAGGGATCAAGATGGTGATGATGGAAGCTGGATGGAATGGATATGGATCAAGACGGTGGAGGAAAGATAGGTTGCTGGTGGAAAGCTGGTGAAAGATTACTGAGCGGTCAACAAATGAGCTGCTATTTTTCCCAAATGGAGGATCAGAGATATGATGGGGTCAACCTAAGATAGACTGATGATCTTCGGTCAACAAGTTTCTTATCAATGCACTCCAATCTCTTGCTCGAGATGATGGCTATGCAAGGACAAGGTTTGATTTCTTTATGACAAAACGTTGTGTCAAAAAAGAGGATGATGGTCTCTGATCTTGGATATAGGATAGGAACAACTCAAAAGGTAGAACACTAAGTGTTGGTGGATCTCTAGATTTGGAACAAAAGATGATGGATCTGCTGGAAAGATATGGAAAGCTGATGGGGGGAATGCTGGTGGAAAAGGTTTTGAAGGGTGAAGGGACAATGCTCTAGAAGGATGATGCAAGTGCAAATGACAAGGACTGATTCTAAAATGCTGGTGGGAGGATGAATGCAAATGCAACTAAGGTTTTGATTAATGATGCAAAGATGAAAAATAGAATGAAACTAAGATGCAAGGCTGTTTGAGACAAGATTTTAAGATCTGAAGATGGAACAAGACATGAACAAGGATTTGGCTAATCTTCTGGCTCAAGGTTGACAAAGTGATGGTTAACTCGGAAATGGAAGGTGAACTGTTTGATGCGGGTGTTATGGGCAATGTTCTCAAGTCTGGCTTGGGATTTTTCCTTTGCTTGGGTTGCTTGGATAATGGATTGATAGGTCTTGGTGTTCTTCTTGGCAACTTTTCGCTCTTGATAGGCTTGGGATTTGGGCAACTTCGCTTTAGGATGTTTGCTCTTGCTGGGCATCACTTTGGAAAAGAGGCTTCTGATTTTGAGGCAAAGGTTTCCAATGGAAAAAGTTAAAGTCAAAGCAATCTCCGCAAGGGACAAAGCAACCCTGCGGGATACAAACAAAGACAACTGACTCTGACAAAGCTTTGAAAGTGTATGTTTCAACAAGTGTTTTCACGGAGTCTTTGACTATCAAGCACTTCAAACAGATCTACCTAAGGAAGGTGAGTATCAAAATCACTTGCCCACAGCTTGGTATCTCCCAGAAGGGAATACAAATGGTGAGTAATCTTGAGGCGACCCGGTAAACCCCTTGGAATCGGTCCTTGCACAAGGATTTTGATACTTTCAGATGTAGATAGGGTAGCCTCTATTTTATCAGGTTTTCAATAGTTCCATGGTGTCTCCATACCCGGTTTTGCTGATCATCCGTGACTCACTTAAGAGCCTTGCCAATAATGCTGGGGGAGAGGAATGTTTACCATCCCCAGACATGTGTTTGGCATGAACGCCCGGCGATTAGGAGATATAAGTGATTCTTTTGGACTTCACTTATTTGTATACCGGCCGGAGGGGATACCGGTTTGAGGTCCTATCCAGGAAGAAATCCTATCAGCAATTGACTAGAAAATCCTATCCTAAAAAGAAGCCTTACCTGACCCTTGGAAAAATGGAATCCCCAAATAAGTGTTAGGAGATGATGCCACTGCAAAGCCCAAAAAATCAGCAATAGCTACCTGAATTCTTGGAGGATTATTGAAGAAAAACACTTTTGATTTTGGAATACTAACCTTCTACCCTGACATCAAGCAATACTCATCTAAAGTTCCCTTAATCTCTTTAGCTTCTTCCAAAGAACTAAAACCAAACAACAAAGAATCATTAGCAAATAAAGTATTAGTAATTGAAATATTTGAATGATGCAAGGAGATACCAACCCATAAACCACAAGAGTTTTTAAATGTGATCAGCCTACTAAGGCCCTCTACCATAATAATAAATAGGAAAGGGGATAGAGAATCCCCTTGCCTCAACCCTTTGGGAAGCTGAGAAAAAACCACAAGGCAAGCCATTTATAAGAACAAAAAATTTAGCCCCTCTAACACATGCCATAATCCATTTAATCCATTTTTTGTGAAAACCCATCTTGATCATAATCAACCTGAGGAATGTCCAGCTGACCCTATCATATGCCTTCATCATATCAAGCTTGAGGACCATAGATTGGAGGCTTTGAGTTTTGATTGAATGTAAGACTTCATGAGAAACTAAAGCCCCTTCCACTGTATCTTTACTTGGAACAAAACCTCCTTGCTGATCTGAAATAATTTTTGGAATAATCTTGCCCAACCGAAGTGGAATGGATTTTGTAATGATTTTATATATAGTATTACACAAAGAAATTGGTCTATAGTCTACAAAAGTGGAAGGAGAAGGGCACTTAGGAATGAGAGTGAGGAAAGTATTATTAAATGGTTTGAACATACATGCAAGAGATCTAAATTCCTCTGTAGCCTCCAAGATATCTTGACCCATGAAATCCCAACATTTTTGAAAAAAGAATGGAGTAAGACCATCCAGACCTAGGGCCTTATCAGCTCCCATTGAAGAAAATGCTGCTTTGATCTCCTCTAATGAAAAAGGCTGGAGAAAAAGATTATTATCTTCAGAAGATACCAAAGAGGGAATAAAGTGAAGAGAATCATACTGAGGGGGAGCTTGATTATTCCCTGCTAGTTTGGTCAAAAGGTCTTGAAAAAACTGAATTGCCTCCTTTTGAATATCATTTTCAATTTTTAATAGGTTCCCATTAATATCCTGGATTTGGAAGATGGCATTTTTCTGTCGTCTACATTTTGTAGAGTTATGGAAAAAACTCATATTCCTATCCCCCTCTCTGAGCCAGAGCTCCCTAGAACACTGCCTCCAATATGTCTATTCCCTAAGAAGAACCTCCTCAAGCCTTTCTGTAAGATCTTTCTGAATCTCATATACCTATTGAGAGAGCCCATTATGAATGATATGCTCATTCCAATCCTCTAGTTGACATTGAATAGAAGCTTTTTCAGCAAAAATGTTTCCAAAACAATGATGATTCCACTCCTTAATTTTAGATTTCAAAAAAACAAGTTTTTTGAAGAGTTGGAACATTTTATATCCATCCTGGTGAGGACAATCTGACCACCATGCAGAAAGTAAGGAAAGAAAATTCTTATCCGGAAACCACATCTTCTCGATCTTGAAATAAGATTTTGAATGAAATTTACTTGAAGCTATGCTAAAATCAAGAGAGATTGCAAAGTGATCTGAGCCAGAAAGGGTGAGAATGGATGTGGAATAGCAACCTTGAGAAAGAATCCATGTTGGATTAAGCAGAAAATAATCCAGCCTTGCCCCCACAAATGAAGAGCCCTTTCTCCTATTTGACCATGTTATAATCCCATTCTAAGGATTATAGTCAAACAAGGCCAAGCCATCAACAAAATTCCTAAAATCCTAAGTAACTCTAAAGGATGTACCAACTCCCCCCACTTTTTCCCCATCTCCCAAAGTTGCATTAAAATCCTGAGCAATCATAATCTTAGAATTACCAAGATTAAGAATAAGTTGAGAGAGCTGGCACCATAACCTTTGTTTAGCAGAGATTGACACTGGGCCATAAACATTAATAAGATAAAAAGAAAGATCAAAGATTGATACCTCCACCACTAACCAATTCAACCCATTTGAAACTACATGAATTTTAGACGAAGATGATTTCCACAGGATAGCCAATCCACCTGAGGCCCCATCAGAGGGTATATGAGTAAACTCCCAACCTCTCCAAGATGTGAAAAGATCTTTTCCCAAGATATAATCCTCATTTATTTCTATTTTTGAGTTTTGATTAATGAGACTTAATTAAATATATTTATTTAATTTAAAAAGGCTTCATTAGAAATAAATGAGGATTATATCCTGGAATGTCAGAGGCTTAAATGAAGAGCTCTTTCTCCTATTTGACCATGTTATAATCCCATTCCGAGGATTACAGTCAAACAAGGCCAAGCCATCAACAAAATTCCTAAAATCCTGAGTAACTCTAAAGGATGTGCGAACTCCCCCCACTTTTTCCCCATCTCCCAAAGTTGCATTAAAATCCCCAACAATCATAATCTTAGAATTACCAAGGTTAAGAATAAGTTGAGAGAGCTGGCACCATAACCTTTGTTTAGCAGATATTGACACTAGGCCATAAACATTAATAAGATAAAAAGAAAGATCAAAGATTGATATCTCCACCACTAACCAATTCAACCCATTTGAAACTGCATGAATTTTAGACGAAGATGATTTCCACAGGATAGCCAATCCACCCGAGGCCCCATCAGAGGGTATATGAGTATACTCCCAACCTCGCCAAGATGTGAAAATATTTTTTCCCTTCTCCAAAGACAATTTTGTTTCCTACCACAATACTATATCTGCTCGACTCACAAGAAGTTGATCCTTGATGAGACGGGACTTTTTAGAGGCATTTAAGCCTCTAACATTCTAGGATATAATCCTCATTTATATAATCTTGTTAATAAAATATTTAATTAATTATTAAATCAAAAATAGAAATTATTTAGGCATAATTAATGAATTGATATTTTTTTATCAAATTCATAATTATTAATATGCTAAAATATTATTTCTTTATATATTATTAATATGCAATTTAAGTGGCACATTCAATTTAATAGAATTAAATTAGGAATTTACGTTGAAAGTTGAGTTAAGGCTTATTAAGTGAAAAGTGCATATAATTATTATTATAATTAATTAAATATGAAAAAGGGAAATTGATAAAAAAAAAGTTAGGAAGTTAACTTCTAATTCCTGATTGGGTCTTGCATGTTGAGTTCTAATTCTTGATAGGGTGTTGCATGCTGAGTTCTATCTACTGGGTTTTCTATATCGGAGATCCCTTTAGTCATTTTTTGGGGGACACAGGTTTTTCTTGCAATTTGAAGTTGAAGAATTTTTTTCAAAGCTTGAATTTTTGGAAGGTTGAATTTTTGGATTGGTATCGCCATAGATCTATTGAATTTGAGGTAGGATTTGTAATTTCCTTTGTAAATATTATTTTTGAAAAGATTTTTTTCTTCATGTTTGCCAAATTCTTGTAAGGTTTGAATTGAAGGTTTAATGGTTTTATTGTTGGAGGTTTTGGACTTGAAGATATTTTTGGGGTCTTTTGTTGTTTGAGAAGAAATTATAGTAATTTAATATGCATGTAAGAATACGTGTATTAATTTTGCATATAAGCATAATCTGTTATATTATTCTAGAAACACTTGTACTTAAATTCAAAAGAAAATTATGTTTTGGTTAAAACCCTAGGTTGTTCAATGTGGAAATCTACAAACAATTTTTTTTGGAGAATATGAAAATTTACATCCAATAAGAGTTTGATTGAATTTTTAAATAGAGTATTCAAGAGGACAACATAAATTGAAATCATCAAAATGGTTGAATATGAAAATGCAATTGAAATTAAATAGTGAAACTAGGTTCTTGAAAATCAATTGCTTCATAAAGAGAAAATAATATGTAAATATAATTTGAAAGTTTCTATTAAAAAAATTAAATATTATTTCTATTTATTAATTTTCAAATTTAAAAAATAAAAAAATATTATTATCTATTAATTATCTAATTTAAAATAAAAAAATTATTATAATTTTTTAATTTTTGAATTTAAAATTTAAATAAAAATTTATTTTTTATTTATTTAGAAAAAAAAATAATTAATAATAAATATTAATTGTTTTTACTTTTTTTACATGCGGGTTTTAATATTAATATTTTCATTTATAGTTAAATTTAGAAAATTAATAACATTATTTTATTATTAAATACATGGTGTTTTGATATACATGGAGATTTTAGTTAAATACTTATTTAAAAGGTATATATATGCATGATATTTTATATGAGTGTTTTCTTAGTAAGCCAAACTAGACTTTAATAAACAAAATTGACTGTTCTTAAGCAATTCAAACTTGTGTTATGGTTTGATTACTTGGTTTATTCTATTGCCTTGTTTTATGTTATTTATTTGGGGAATTTACGTTGCCTTTAGGAGTTGTATACAAAGGCTTGGGGGGTTTGTCTTCAATGTGAGATATGCATTTTCATCATTTTTGTAATTTTTTTGATTGAGGTAAAATTAAGTTTTGAAGGGGCCTCGAAACCATTTACAAACTAGAAAAAAAGATAAGCATTAAAAATTTTGACATAGACAAAAAATCTTCCACATAGGCTAGGAAGGCCCACAGAGATACCAAAAAGATAAATAGATCAACATTTAACCTATTAGCAAAATAAGAAGAAACAACCACCAACAAACTAACCAATAGATAGCAAAAAGGAACAACTACCCCACGGGCTTAGTCCAACAACTATAGGGAGTCCTCAGCAACCTCCTATAGAATATTGATCTTCTGAATAGAGTGTTTGAGATTCACTAGATCCTTGCGAAGTTGACCCATCTTGTTTTTGGTACTAGCTCTGGTTCTAGTTCTGAGCATAAAGCCCAACCACTTTGAGCTCCAGGCTCATCTTCTACCACAATAGCATTCTTTCCCCAATAATTCCCCTCCAACATATAGAAAAAGGCATTGAGATTATGATAGTCTCCTTTAAGCCTTCATTGTTGTGGAAGAGGAGCTTCTTGAGCATTTCCTCATTACTTTTCACACTACTATTAATGGTAAGAAGTTTATAATCTATAACATTTGAAATCTTTTCTTCCAACATCTCAATATTATTTACACCCTCAATCAATAAAATTTTACCACTTCTATTATCGACATCCCTGTCATTCCTCATTTTATCCACATTCTCCTTGATGTAGCACACAACCCTCTATTAACAATACAACTCAACTACAAGATAAAGAAACACAGATTTGAAACCTTCAATATTTTCCATTCATCACTGACTACCTCTACAATTCACCGCATACTCTTAAGTAACCAAAAAACCTAGAAAATCAAGAAAACCAAAAATTACCCTTTTGACAATTTTTTTCCATACTTGTTTTTTGCCAATTTTTGGTAATTTTGAAAGCAACACCTAAAAAGCTGATTTTTTTCCTAAACATGCCTTCAACTAAGTCAGAATGAATTGCCAACTAATATCCGAGATTAGAAACATAAATTCAGATTTATTACAAAAATAGAACTTTCTAAAAACTAGAGAAAAAACCCTAAAAGTTGATTTCAGATCCCTAGATGAAACTTTCAGCTCCTAAAAGTGTGCTAAAATGAACCCCAATTGATCAGAAAAACAAATGCCACCTCCTGAGGCACATACCTAAAAAATTTCAGCAAAAACTGAGACCTGAGTCAAAATTTATGACCTCCAGAAGTTTTTGTATGAGTTTATGACCTACGGAAGGTTCTACATCATTCTCCCCTTCTTTAAAGGAACATAGCTCCTACAAGTGGTTGTCTATGAACTACTACAATTGTGTGAGGTCCAAATTCATCACTTCCCACTCTGAGATCCAGGTGCTATCTGTCGCTAGTAATCCCTCCCACTAAATCAAGTACCTATTGTAATGAAAATTCCGGGTGACTGTAGACTGCTTATCTAGAATGTGGGCAATCTTTTCCTTCTTTTTACTTGAAAGGTGGTGATGCTAATCCACTTCATCTTTAATTTTTGGCTCAGATATTTCTCCATGAAATGCATATAAATCAGAAACATTGAATACAAGAGAAATATCCATATCATCTGGTAAACAAACCTCATAAGCATTATCATTGATCTTCTTCAGAATTCGGCAAGGACCTATCTTTTGGCATTTCAGCTTATGATTTGTGCAATTAGGAAATATCTCATGCCTCAAGTACACCATCACCAAATCACTTGTATTAAATATTTTTCTCCTTCTATTGGCATTTGCAGTAGCCTTATATCATTCATTGCTATCCTGCAATTTACTCCTTGCATCTTGTTGAAGTTGTTGAAGGTGTTCAACAAATGCTTCTCCATCATCGCTAATTCTATCTTGCATGGGGAGTTGTACAAGGTCCAAAACACCTTGAGGATTCTTACCATATACAATCTAAAAAGGATATTTTCCAGTTGATCTGTTAACAAAACTATTGTAAGAAAACTCTGCTTGAGGCAATGGCAAGTCCCACTGCTTGGGCTTTTCACCAACAATGCACCGTAATAGGTTTCCCAAACTCCAATTGACTACCTCAGTTTGTCCATTAGTTTGGGGATGATAGGCATTGCTAAACTACAACTATGTTCCCATCTTCTTCCATAAGGTCCTCCAAAAATGACTCAAAAATTTAGCATCCCTGTCAGATGTGATAGTCTTTGGAATGCCATGGAGTTTAACAACTTCTGAGAAAAATAAGTTGGCTATCCTGGTGGCATCATTAGTTTTTTTACAAGCAATAAAATGAGCCATCTTAGATAATCTATCAACAACTACAAAAATATAATTTGTACCTCGCTGGGTGTGGGGAAGCCCCAATACAAAATCCATACTCACATCTATCCATGGCTCAATGCATATAGGTAGAGGTGTATACAAGCCTATGTTTTGGGAGTGACCCTTAGCCACTTGACAGATTCTGCACCTTCCCACATACTTAGTAATGTCTCTTTTCAATTTTGGCCAGTAGTATTTATCTTCAACCAAGGCTATTGTCTTGTCCTTCCCAATGTGACCAACCAAACCACCACTATGAAATTCTTAGATAATATTGTCCCTCATGGAACCATCTGGTATACAAAGTTATTTTCCTCTAAAGAGGTAATCATCCTACATAAAGTATTCTCCTCTCATGTGATCTGAAAGACTAGTTACTGGCTCTTTGATCTTCTCTATAATTTCCCAAAAATCAGCATCAACCTCATACAAAAATTTAATAGAATCAAAACCAATGACCTTTGTTTCCATTGTAGTTATTAGTGTAACATGCCAACTTAGGGCATCGACAACCTGAGTCTACTTTCCAGACTTATGCTTTAAAGCAAAATTATACCCTTGCAAGAAAGACACCCATTTAGCATGCCTACGATTCAATTTATTTTGTGTCTTCACATATTTCAAGGCCAAATGATCTATAAACAATACAAATTCTTGTGGGACCAAATAATGCCTCCAATACCTTAAGGCTTGAGCAATAGCATAAAATTCTAAATCATAGGTAGAATAGTTCTTCCTCACATCATTTAACTTTTCACTAAAAAAGGCTATTGGTTTACATACTTGGCTAAGAACAACACCTATTCCAACATGGGAAGCATCGCACTCTACTTCAAATACTTTATCAAAATTTGGAAGTGCCAATATAGGAGCTTCAGTTACCTTTTTCTTCAAGAATTTGAAGCTCTATTCAGCATATGTTGTCCATATGAATTCCCTTCCTTTCGTACAATCTGTTATGGGCACTACAATATTGCTAAAATTTAGAATAAAATTTCTATAGAAGGTTTTCAATCCATGAAAAATCCTTAGCCCTATTATGCTGGATGGACTAGGATAGTCTAGGATTATCTTGACCTTTTTTGGGTCCATCTGAACACCATCTTCAGAAATGACGAACCCTAGAAAAGTCAAACTATTTTGCATGAATCTGCACTTCTTTAAATTTGTACAGAGCTTCTCTTTCCTTAGTACACTCAGGATGAGCCTCAAGTGTTGTAGGTGATGTCCTCTTTTTTTCTTTTTAATTAGTATATCATCAAAATAAATGACAATAAACTTACCAATGTAGGGTCATAAGATAGTATTCATGAATCTCGTGAATGTACTTGGTGCATTAGAAAGCCCAAATGGCATAACCATCCTTTCGTAAAATCCATCCCTAGTCTTAAAAACTATCTTCCACTCATCTCCTTCACGAATTTGAATCTAGTGGTATCCACTTCATAGATCAATCTTGCTAAAGTATTTGGCCCCTGCTAATTCATCAGATCATATCCTCTATACAAGGAATAGGAAATCGATACTTGATAGTAATATTATTAATTTCTCTACTGTCAGTACACATCCTCCATGTGCCATCCTTTTTCAAAGTCAACAATGTAGGCACAACACATGGGATCATTCTTTCTCTAACATGGCCTTTCTCAACTAGTTTTGTTACTTGTTTGTTGAGCTCTGCATGTTGTGTTGGGTCCATTTGATAAGCTACTTGATTAGGAAGATTTTCTCTAGGAATCAGATCAATGTGGTGTTGTATATCCCTTTTTGGTGGGAGACCATCAGGTAGCTCATTTAGAATAACATCAGAAAATTCTTCTAGTATCTTTACTACATCATATGGTATTGTGTCTTCTAGTTCTTCTCCTCTTTTTACTACTAATGCATAGTAGCAACCTATCACCTAAATTTCTTTGACAACATCCTTTGCAAACAACATGGTCTCATTCTTCCTTTCATCCTTAAGTGGTAAGAGAGTCACTTTAGAGCCATCTTTCTAGAAGGTATAAGTATTTTTCTCTCCATCATACATGATCTTCCTATCATACTGCCATGGCCTTCCCAACAAAATATGACAAGCATCCATAGGAATAACATCACACCATATCTCATCCTTATAGATTTTTTAAATAGTAAACCTAACCAAACATCTTTTATAAATAGTAACATCATTTCCTTTCTTAAACCATGCAATATGGTAAGGACAAGGATGTTTCTCACATTGCAAATTTAATTTCTCTACCATTTCCTTAGCTAGCATATTCTCCCAACTACCTCCATCAATAATAACTTGGCATACATTTTCGCCTGAAGTGCATCTAGTTCTGAAGATGCTGGTTCGAAGCCATGAGTCATCAAATTTATTTACAAGGACTTCTTCCTTCTCTTGAATGATCATTGATCTCCTCATCATGAGAGTTTCTCCCACATCTAGTACAAATTCTTATTCTATTCCTACTTCTATGAATTCTGGCTGAAGTAGGTTCACTCTAGGTTGTCCTCCTTGATTTCTTTCTAGCATGTTATAATTTGAGCATTCAAAGGCTTTGTATCCTTCTTCTCCACACCTAAAACAAGTGAAAGGTGTTCTCTAATTTTACTAGCCTCTTTAACCTCCGTAGCCTCATCCTCTGAAACCCCCTTCCTCTTTCTTGATTTGGAGGATCTTGATTATATCTATATTTTTTTCAAACCCTTGAAAAGAATATCCTTGACCATTATTAGAACCTCCCCGAAATGGGGTTGAGGTACCCCTTCGACCACCTCTATTCCTCTGGATATATTGCCTATTCTTCTTTTCTTCAGTCTTTAGGGCTAGTTGGTAGGATTCATCCATACTGTTGACACAATGCATTCTCAATTCATCCTGGATGGACAATTTGAGGCCATTCATATATCTAGCAGCCATTTGCTCATTATTTTCTTGATGCTCTATGCGCATGGATAGCTTGTAGAATTCATTTGTATAGTCTTTCACTAAAGACAAGTTTTGCTTCAAATTCTGGAACCTGTGAAAGAGGGTTTGTGAATAATCCATGGGTAAGAATTTTTCTTTGAGCTTTTTCTCCATCTTGCTCCATGTTTTAATCATTTATTTTCCCTTTCTAGTTCATTCCTTTTTCATGTGATCCCACCATATCATTTCATGTCCTTTTAATTTTGTGCACGCAAACTTCATCTTCTTTTCTTCTGTCATAGGCTTCCATTCAAAAAATTTCCCCATCTTTTCCAACCAGTCTATTAATTCTTTTGGCTTAAGACTACCAGCATAGTCTAAAACATCAACCTTGATTGCTTCACTCCTTCCTTCCAAAGCCTTGAGAAATCTATCTTCATAGCTCATTTCTTCCAATCTCTCTTCTATATTTTCTTCATTTTGGTCAGCACCTCTTCAGTTTCCCTCTTCATCAGATTCATCCCCTCCTTGTATTCCTTGATTATCTATTCACTCATTGAGTCATTCAATCTACCTCTGCATATCTATCATCAATCTTTGCATCAATGTGACAGCTCCTCTTCCTCTCCCAACCATCTTCCTTCTCTGATACCAAATGATGTAACACACAACCCTCTGTTAACAATACAACTCAATTAGAAGATAAAGAAACATAGATTTGAAACCTTCAATATTTTACATTCATCAGTGACTACCTCTACAATTCACTGCAAACTCTTAAGTAACCAAAAAACCTATAAAATCAAGGAAACCAGAAATTACCCTTTTGGTAGTTTTTTTCCAAACTTGTTTTTTGCCATTTTTGGTAATTTTCAAAACAACACCTAAAAAGATTAGTTTTTTCCTAAACATGCCCTCAACTAAGTTAGAATGAATTTCCAACTAATATCCGAGATTAGAAACATAAATTTGGATTTATTACAAAAATGGAACTTTCTAAAAAATAGAGAAAAAACACCAAAAGCTGATTTCGGAGCCCTAGATGAAACTTTCAGCTCCTAAAAATGTGCTAAAGTGAACCCGAATCAATTGGAAAAACAAATGCCACTTCCTGAGGCATGCACCCAAAAAATTTTAGCAAAAACCTAGACCTGAGTCAAAAGTTACGACCTCCGAAAGTTTTTGTATGAGTTTATGACCTATGGAAGGTTCTGCATCACTCCTCCAAATTATCAAATTTGGCATCTAGCACACAATACTTGAGACTTAGTTCTTTAATTTCATGGAATTCCCATTTGTCCAGATTGAACACCAGCACAACCCTATTCCTCATAGCTTGGAGAGCTCCCATGGACTCATCTTTTTTATAATTAAAATCTTCTTCCTTTAGGGAAAGTAGTCTCAGCTTTGTTTAGGGATTTCTTATTCCTATCATTCTCAACACCTTTCCCATTAGTCTAAAAATATAGGTCTCTTTTAATATGATCACCCACCACAAAAATAATAGTAGCCACAACCACATTAGTCGGTGTATCATTGAACCTGGAGTTTTAGTTATTGGCAACCTCCTGGACGTCCTAGGTATTCTCATCTTTATCATCCTTCTTTGTTTCATCTCTTTTCTCATCATTATTATCCTCATCCTTGTTGGCATGGTCAATCCTAATATCAGTCTCCTAATCCTAGACCTCATAGTCTAAAGGATCCTATAGATGTTCTTCTGGATTATCCTCTTGATTAACTCCTTTCTCATCTGAAGAGTATTCACAATTCTCATGTGTGCTTAAGCCATTGTCACCCTCATTACCTTTGACACCATCTTCCTTCTCATTTTTATTCTGACCAAGATTATCTGCTTGTTACTTGTCACAGTGGTCATCATTTTTGTTTTCCTTAGATTGCATGCCCTTCTCCTCATCAAGACTAGTGTTCTCATTATCCTATTGTTTGGGCTTTTTGCTAATCTTTTTTCTGGATGACCCCTCACCAGACTCAATAACCTTTCTTTTTTGGGCATTTTTGTTAACTTGTTTAGGTAGAATCTCAGGAATTTTATCACTTGCATGTTCAAAAATAAGATAGATAAAAGCTTCATGCAGAACATAGGAATTGTCTTTCTTCCTATTTTATTCAGTGCTCTAGTTTAGAGAGCTAAGTAAAAGAAAAGGAAACAAAACCATCTTCTTATGATGAAAATGGTTGACCAAAACAAAATGGTAGTCATACACTCTAGTTAACCTACCATCAAGAGTAAAATATTTCATGATCACCTTAAGAACCTTATCCCAAATGATTTTAATTCTCTCAATTTTCCCAAAATCACCCATTTCCCTAACCAACATTGATCTTTCTTCAATAGTTCTAGGGAAATCATTCAAAGATTTGTTACCAATTTTCCTATACCTATTAAATTAAATACTATCTAGAGAAATACCATTAATCTATTTTATCAGACTCAGGGTTAATGTGAAAGACTTATCTGCAATATTCACAGCACCGTTATTCCATCTTTCTGCAAAATTCTTGGCAATCTCCTTGCCTCTACCATACAATTTTTCAATAAAAGGCATAACCTACCCTTTTCTAAGCTTTCTCCCAAAAAAAGTCTCCTCATTCCATTTTCATTTTGAAGGCTCTTCCAACTTGATCTCACCTCCCATGTCTTTAGTCTCAAGACCCTTCTGCTGATTGTAGAAACAATTCAAACCAAAAAATTTCACACAGAGCACAATGCAAACAAAATCCAATGGTAAATGAGTCTTAAACACCTACAAAGCATGTGTGAAAAGTCTCAAAATAATGACAATGCACTCCGTCTAACACTTCACATCTCTCAGTTTATTAGGTGATCTCATTTTTGTAATTATCATTATTATAGCTAAGGACTCCTTCTTTATGATTTATCTTCTCATATTTTATGAGGCTTATTAAATGATCATTGAGATGAGACCCATTGTACCATTTTTTACGACATCACTTCTAACCCTAGTATTGTCTAATCCATTTGTAACTCTATTGGTTTCACAATAATCATGGGTTATATGAAATGCCTTGAACCTTTGGGATATTAATTTAAATTTTCCAATAATATGATCAATAGTCCATGAAGGTTTACTAACTCCTTTAATGCAATTAATAATATTCATAGATTCCCCTTCCTGCCAATTTTTTTGGCATCCTATCTCTTCATCCAACATGACTATACTAAGAGCATCCATAGCATCTTCTAATATGATTAGTTTGATTTCCTAGTGGAATAGCCACTACTCAAATGTTTTTTCCAACCCAATCTCTTATAATACCACCTCCTCACATCATTCCTGGGTTTCCTTTAACAACCCATCAAAATTAGATTTATACCAACCTTCTAGTGGGAAGCCCACATAATGCCCTCTCTAGGGTTCTGAACCTTTTTCAAAGTATCTCCTAAATTCCATTTAGTAATCCAATCAAGATCCTCCTTAGAGTAGAAAATGGAAGGATTATTCTGCAGAATAAGATTGAAGTTCTCCTCAAGACCTCTACAAATTTGATTAGCTACCAATTTAGGTTTTGCATACTTATCCTAAAAAACCCCGTTGTTTCTTTCGTTCCAGTTACACCAGTTGAAATGAGGGAAAATAATATTCCAAAAAAAATTAGCCATTTTTTTAGGAAAGGGGAAACTCCATTGGATGATAAAATCCTGCCAAGTTAGGGGAAAAAACCAACACAAGTTATAATTCTTGTCAGTGATTTATCACACCCTTCGGGTATAGTCCGATGGTAAAAGTATAAACATGTGTCAGACTTTTACAAAGGAAAAGGTCAACAACACACAACCTATTCTACTTTAATGACATAGATGTGGCATTTTTATTTAGATTTTTGAATATGATGTAAACTGATGAAATGTGTAAAATTGGATAAAGTTTATGCCTATAATTTTTTTTTAAAAAAATTGAACAAGAATTGACATAATTTTTTAGTTTTTGAAGTCCATTTTTCAATTGCTGAAAAATGCTAAAAATATGGGATGTTCTTCCTCCCAAACAAGTATATACAGATAATATTTTTTCCTCTAATTTAAAAATATGTTATAGATGACATGTATATCTAGTGCAAAAAAGAAGAAAGGTTGGTTTTTGATGTATATTTTCTCTAATATAACAACTCAAAGTCGTACTTATCTAAAATCTATAGTTTTCATCTCCCTTCAAATTTCCCCTATCAAATATACACCATTCATGGCTTTTCCATTATCATTATGGTAGCCCTAGTAATTGGCTTAATATTTTGATTAGCTTAGTCGATTTTACTCTTTTAGATAAAGATTTGATTATCCTAGATGAGAATACATTTCATTTTATGATGCTTTTATACTCACAATGTTTACTTTATGATAAATTATGATTGACATTATGATGATTGATTTAGATAAAACACTGAGATGTGCAATTAGGGAATTTATGTTGATATGATTTGTTAGGAAAGTGAAAATCAAGAAATGAATAAAGTTGAGATGTGTATTTCATTTCGAGTTAAATGTTAGGTGATGAATTATTGATGACCTTTTTATGACATAAATATGAATTCTAAATTATGGTTATTTTGATTTATGAATGTTGTGATGATGTGACTGATTTTATATGCTTACGTAAGTAACTAGGAAATGAAGATTTGATTCGATTATGATATGATGAGATTCCCATTGTGAATTGAAAGTTAATTACTTAGGTGAAGTTTATGAGTGTTATGATGACATTTAATTGCAATTGAATTATGTATGCAATGATTATGTTTCAAGTTTAATTTAGCAACGAATTGTATATTTCATGATAAAATTTATGTAAGTTATAAATGAATGATTATGCCATGTGAAACTTTGACTAAATTATGATTAATTTCTTGAGAATTATTTGATTATGAAAATTATGGAATTTACATATATATTTCCTTGGACTACTGATATTGGACTTGAGTGTGCAGGGAAATAGGCCATGGTAAATTCAGGGAACCATTGCAAAGACCAATGTGAAAATTAGTTTGAGCCAAGGTTGCTTCTAGTGAGAAGCCAAAAACCTCGCTGTAATGTTTTTAATTTGTAAAAGTATGGTGCATGAATGTAATTTATTTATATGTTAATTGTAACTGTGATTTATGTGAGAATGCCCAACTGGATATGCCACAGGGCTTGTGATCTATCTTTTTTGTTTGTGTCACTTGACACATGTGTGTGTACTTGTGGCCATAACATGTCCACTTGGGGATTGGTTGAACACCAACCTAGGAAGGTACCCTTTAGGATCCCCATAAAAATCACTTGATTAGGGAGCTTGAGGTTATGTCTTGTCTTGGAATTTCGAATTTGAGCTTCACATGGATTTTTGGGAGGATAAAAAGGTGTCCAGGGAAGTGTTAGGGTCATTTTTAGTAAGCCCACTTGATATACCTATGGGTAAGAGGCATTTTTCTTCCTAGGAAAACCCCATGTTGACCAAAAGACCCCTCCAAAAGTTGAATTTTCAAAATGGCCGAAAATCCACTTTTGAAGCAAGGTCATGGGTAGTGTTTCATCCAATAATGATACAAGTCTTTGGTCCACTTTCTGGGCAACCTTTTTAGGAATCCATATTTGGAAACCATGTAAAAAGCTTGGGAAGGTCATCCAATTAGAATGAGATCCTATCCATAGGAGAGTGTGTGGAGGCCTTTTTAGAGGGAACTCTTCTTTTGGAAGAGTTTGACACCCACTCTCTAGATTTAAAGACTTAGCTATTTTGAAGAGGACTTTGGAAAGTGGAAAAGCTCTTCATCAACTTTCTTCCATAGCTTGGATCAAGGTTGGTGGTATTCTTCATTTTTTTCTTATTCTTGTTTTCATGTTCAGAGAAAGAGTTCTCATGTATGTTATTGTTTATATGCAAAAATTTAGTTATTGTGTTCTTGTTGTGTTTGTGCTTGAGATCTTGCTATTTTGTGTGATAGTGGATGTTATGTGAAAATTCTAATTTTTGTTGTAGTATTATTTCCTTTGTGTTGTGAAAGTGAAGTTTTCATGGAGTTCTTGAGTTCCTTGATTTTCTTAGTAATATGGAAGTGTGCTCAAGGCCATGCTCACCGTTGGGAGGGAAGAGTAGCCTTGGTGGTGAAGGGAATCTTGGGAAAATCAAGGGTGTAGAGTCTCTCCTTGGAAAAGAAAGAGATGAAACATAGATGTATGGGCTCCATGTAGCCATTTCTTTTGTTTGTTTTGTATATTGGGGGCAATAAGAAGTTATTGAGATTGTGTTTATGGTGAAAAATACATGATGAGGAAGCCAAGTGATGGCTTAGCTCTTATCATGAGACATGCTTTATCCTCTTGAGTTTGGTTCCACCTTCATTCCTAATTTTGATTCATTTTGAGACTCTTTGTTTTAGCCTTGGAAGGGAGATTTCATTATGTGTTATGTTTGTGTTGTTGTTATTGTGGGTTTGCTTTATTGTCTCCTTGTCTTTGTGATGGTTCCCCTAGCATGGGGGTGGCTTCATAGAAGCCTTAGTTGGGAGGTGAGCACTCCTTGGCCTATGTATTTTTATTGCAGGATTTGGAGCCATTTAAGACTTCATGGTTCGAGTTGAAATCTTGAAGAGTTGATGATGTATTCATATTTGGGGTTGGATCACTTTTGTTTAAGATTATTGTTATTGTAAAGGAGTCATGTTAATCCCTTGAGCTCAATGTAATTGTTATGTAATGGAGTTGTCACTCCAAGTCTTGTGTTTGTAACAAGTGATGTTGCATCAAGTTTTTTTTAAGGAATGTATGGTAGTGTTGTCATTTTTAAAGTTACATTTTCTTATGAAATCAATCATTGATGTCAATGGAAGATCTTAGTGTATTATTGTTATATCCTCTAAGAAATGAGAAATGTATTATTTCATTTGAAGACTAATGTCCAGATTTGATTTTTTATGTGAGAAGTTGTGAATATTCTCAATGATTATTATTTGGCATTCATGTTATAAAAAAAATCTAATATGAAGGAGTATCATTGAAATCCCTCATAGTTCTTTTAAAGATTTCATTTGATTAAGGTAATAGTGGTAAGAAAGGAATGATACATTACACTTCATCTCCCTTTCAATGTAGTTATTTGGCTTTACTGTGGTAGTAAATCTTTTATTGTTGGAAATGATAGACTTTTAGGATGAGTAACTTAGTTGAATTTACCTTTTTTCCTTTCTATATAAATTGTACTTTACAATTCATTTTAACATTGTACCTAAACTATATCCATTACACAAATGAGACCAACAAAATAATAAGGGAAAATAAATTTAATGGAAAAAAAAGGAAACAAAGCAAGTAGAAATAAAAAAAATGCAAACCAAGCAAAAAGTAGAAAAATGACCCCCTACAGGTCTTTGGAAAATGTATGGGAGAAATCCCATACATTTTAATAAAAACCATAATCATTTTTATATTAATTTCTCAATCCCACTTGTAAATCTAGACTTCAAAAAATAAATATATTAATATGCAAGTCAAACAAGGCATCCACAAATGAACCTACCTGGGTGGGACCCATCTCGGTCGCCAGCGAAGAAAAAAATTTAAAAAGTTATAAATAAATAAAAAAGTTATAATTATTATCAAAAAAAAAAAATCCCCTATCAAAGTTTAGTTTCATATCACATACATGTGTTTAAAAAAAAATCCTTTCAAAATTTTTTTTTAAAAAAAGTTTATGAAGGAGGGGACCCGTGGGCCCCACTCCCCTTGGGCCCCGTCCCCTTCCCAAGTGCTGCCACGTGCAAGGAAGGTACCTGCCATGGCAGGGTACCCCTCTACGCATGACAACATGGGGGGGAGGCCCACACCCCAAGTCCATAGGGACTTTAAAAGAACTCACGTGGTTCTAAAAACAAATTACCTTTTGTTTATTTTAATTCAAATTAATATAATTTGTTATTAATAAAGTTAGTTATTAATAATTTAATTTATATTTTTTATTTATTTATTTATTTATTTATTAATAATTTTAATTAATAATAATTTATTTATTAATAGTCGTATTTATTAAAATTTTATTTGATTAATAATTTTATTAATTAATAATTTTGTTAATAGTTTTATTTATTAATGGTTTCTTGTATTAATAATTTTATTTATCAATAAATATAATTATTCAATGATAATTATATTTGTTGATTAATAGATTTAATTATTAATTATAGATATAGCTTGGCTATATTTATTTTGGTCTAGTGTAACTAAATTCTTCAATTACAGATCATTGGTGTTAATCTAATAGTAAGGTGTAATAAATGTATAAATCTTTTATTTTAAAAATCACTATTAGGTTAAGTTATTAATGTAGTTAATCTCTGCCAAAGAATAAATCGTAATCAAATTATCTGTATTTCCATGCTTTTGTTATTGGATAAATAAATTAAGATAAATTATTGCTTGCATGACGTAGAAGACATTGATCAGAGGAGTGCTTGGTTCTAGGAAGGTTAATTTGATGGGCATGTCATCTCTTAGAGTTGAACTAGTTTTGTCCCTTCAATGCATCCACAAACTTTGGTTATGCAACACTCTAGTGGCAAATAGAATTAAAGGGTCTCTTTTAAACTAATGAATTTATGCTCCTGCATCCTTGAAGTATGAATACTTCTTTTGAATGAGAGTATGACTTTCCAAATAACCCTAAAACTTTAACTTATTACCTTTTAACAAATAAATTTGGTGTGTTTTTGTGTTGAATTTATGGGCATGACACTTGGTATCAGCACTAGGTTTCAACATTGGAACCTAAACCCATTACATTTCTCCAAGTAGACCCAATTTTATACATAGATTTTTGATAAATTCAAATAGTTTTAATAAACGGTATGATGGACCTTCATTACATTATCAAGGGAATTCTTGTGACCATTGGGATCCATCAAATTATTATAATTCCAATTCTCTATAGGAGGGATCACTTTTTGGGTTAATTTGATTCCATAATTCAACTTAATTGTTTCTCTATAGGAGATAGACTAGGAACATCAAAATATCTTAATAACTCAAGTTAAGGGGCCAGAGTGACTTGGAAACATGTTATTGCATAAGAAGTTCATATAAACTAATATAATGAGTATACCTAGAAGAATAACTTAAGAGGGTTATGGACGGATTATGTTCATTATTGATGGGTACATGAATTACAATTATTTTGACCTCATTATTAAGATTAAGACATGATTATACACTCAACACGTATCAAGGAAAGCATTAGTTATGGAAGAATTCACATAATGCTTGAACGGAGAATAAATCAGAGGGTATACTAATGCTCAACATTGGAACCACCTACCCTTATCTTGTTCATAATTTAAAACCTTATTATTTATGATGCAAATGTTTTTATGGTAGTGCTAGAAACTTAACCTACTTGGGTGGAAACATATAGAACTTTTGTATTAAGAGTCTGGGATGCATAAATTTTTTGATATGTTCTCTTCAACATAGATAAGAGATACTTTATCGAGCACATGTTAATAACAAAAGAGTACCCTAGGGGTAAAAAAAAAATGTAAAGAGTAACTTGGCCAAAAGATTGATCAACACATGACGACCGCACCTTTGAAATATGAAAGCAAAGACTAATATAGATAAGTAATGGAAGATTCAATGACCTAGAAATTCCCTTAGATTTCATAAATAAAACTTAAGGGTAGTTCTTAAGAAATTAGTATCATATTACCAATCAATCTAATTGCATAATGACTATAATACAATAGTAAAAATGAAGACAATACATGTGTCAATAGAGTTACTTGGTAATTGAATATGGAGACCCTTATCGAGATTCACTTCCAAGATGATACAAGGGTTAGGGTGGAAAGGTAACCTAAAATTCTTTTGTGTCCTATTATTTGCAAGGAAATTATGAATTACCAGGAGGTAGATGTCAGTTAAGAATCAATGACCTTCTTGTCAGTATTTTGTAAATTAATAATATGAATTGTAATGAAACTTTGGACAATCAAGGACAATCTTTAGGAGACTAAAATGGAGCCGATGGAGATAATATACAATTAGTCTAGCGTAAATAACTCGACTTTCATATGTTGTAGTAATTATGAGTGCACAAGTAAATTGAAACCTTGTTAATGCATTTATTAATAGAATAATATAATTTAGGGATTGTACTTTTGGGTAGTCCTTTGTGCATTGTAGAGTTAGCTCAAAAGTAAATCACCTGGTATAAAGTATAATTTTCTAAGGCATGCTATATAGATGACAAATGAGAATATAAACCCTTTGGATGGATGCGCCTTATTGAGTCCAATAAGATGGAGAGCTTGACCTAAACCAACATAAGACATGATTGTGGGAGTGATTCGTTAAATCCTTATAGATAGTCATTAAACTATTAAAGTATAAAATACTATATGTCTTTACTCTGGGTATGAAACTATTAGGCAATCTTCCTCGTGATTCAAATTAATATGCGTCGTATTATTGTGTAGAGTGGATATTAAGTGGTAATATTGAGAGTAGTGAAAATTTAATGAAACATATGTATAGTAATATAAATTAACTAGCAGTATGCCCTTTTGTGATGAGTGAAGTTACTTGTGAAGCACCCTGGGTGAGTGACTAGTTTTATTAGCTAGGAACATAGTGGTGGACATCAAGTGCAATCTCACCAAATAGAACCACTTGAGAAGTTCTTGAGGGTTACAATGCTAAAAATATTCCTATGAAGTAATTATATTAGTTAGGGTTCTCATAGAATTGTTGTATCTCTGGTCATTCCTATAAAATTATTAGCCTTATAGGTGTTGTAATATAGTTTTTTTATGCCTTATTGGCCTAAGAGAGTGGGCCATTTAAATGTTGTGTAAGTATGATGATGTACTTCATGTTGTTGAGAGTGAGACATAAGTGAACCACATTGTAGTGGGAACTCCTCTCTAGGAGAGGAGGATGTTGTAATGTGAATATCATGATTATATGATTAGACATAGTAAAAGAACTTATAAAGTGAGACTATTATTAGTAAATAGGTAGTTGTCTCCTAAGTTTTTGTGTGTCTACCTCTCTTTCCAAATAAATGTTTTCTTGGAAAACCCTTAGTGCTTTATCCTTGTCAGGACACAATTCGTATATATTAAATATTGTCATAATAAATGTATGACGTGATTTCCCCGTCTCCCTCTTAGTGACCTCAAAAGGTCACATAGTTCATGTAATGATTGTGGTAGAAGATGGATTGCTAAATTTATTTTTCTTTTATTTTACTTGTTTCACAAGTTGATTTTTGTGATTGCCAACAATGTAAAAGTAATTAATTAATGTGTTGGGCTGCTTAGCCAAACTTTATTTTAATGTCCTTATTTTCCTCAAGGACTTGTCTTTATTTATTTTGTGATAAAGTTTTACCAATGTGGCCACTTTTTGAATCTCACTTTGATGGAACGCTCTTTTCAATTTTAAAATTTTGGATTTTACGATTATTTGATGAGGCTCTTATGGTTACAATTGTTGGCAAGTCCTTTTGTGGTAGGTTGTATGAGGGAGAATATTTGTTGGGGGAATCCATCATATTTTATAAATAGGGAGAAACTATAGAGAAGTTTCCGATCACACTAGGTTCACCCTTGTCATTAGCGCTATCTATGACCATGCTAGTAGCCTTGGTAAGGGTATTTTATGGATTGTGATATGCATAGTCCTTGTAAGATTACTTTATGATCTTTCTTCATAGATATTATGATATTATCAATAAATATAATATAAAGTTGATACAAACTAAGGACTTGTAGAGTGACAAATGATACCTTTAGCATAATATTGGACCTATACTCCAGATATTGAAATTCATAGGGACCAACATCTAGAGTGATGTTAGCATACATTTGAGATATGTTGTAAGGATGATGTCCCTTGTTTTAGTGTGTTTCCTTGTGACCTTAGACCCAACACTATTGTGTTGAATGGAATTACCTTACGTGATCTTGTTGCTAGAAGAAGTTATGATAACTATGTAAAATAATATTAGATTGTGATGTTTGGTGAGTAGTTCTATCGTACAATGTTAATACTTTTAAATGTTAAAATTGTTTAAAATAAGGTGAAACATAGCCTTAACATGTATCAACATTAGAATTCCTCATTGCATGATATGAGTGATTCCAAATTTACCGAATGGGCTAAGCTAGATGTCAACCCTCGACTTTTAATCCTAAGTGGTGTAACTTCTAGGAGGAAGTTCATGCCTAGAGACCGAGGATGTGAGGCCTCACCCTAGACCCACCATGGCTTTTCCATTATTGTTATGGTAGTCCTAGTAATTGGCTTAATGTTTTGATTAGCTTAGTTTATTTTACTCTTTTAGAAAAAGATTTGATTATTGTAGATGAGAATACATTACATTTTATGATGCTTTTATACTCACAATCTTGACTTTATGATACATTATGACTGACATTATGATGATGGATTTAGATAAAATATTTAGATGTGCAATTGGGAAATTTATGTCGATATGAGTTGTTAGGAAAGTGAAAATCAAGAAATGAATAAAGTTGAGATGTGTATTTCATTTCGAGTTAAATGTTAGGTGATGAATTATTGATGACCTTTTTATGACATAAATACAAATTCTAAATTATGGTTATTTTTATTTATGAATGTTGTGATGATGTGACAGATTTTATATGCTTACGTAAGTAACTAGGAAATGAAGATTTGATTCGATTATGATATGATGAGATTCCTATTGTGAATTGAAAGTTAATTACTTAGGTGAAGTTTATGAGTGTCATGATGACATTTAATTGCAATTGAATTATGTATGCAATGATTATGTTTCAAGCTTAATTTAGTGATGAATTGCATATTTCATGATGAGATTTATGTAAGTTATAAATGAATGATTATGCCATGTGAAATTTTGACTAAATTATGATTAATTTCTTGAGAATTAGTTGATTATGAAAATTATGGAATTTACATGTATATTTCCTTGGACTATTGATATTGGACTTGAGTGTGTAGGGAAATAGGCCATGGTAAATTCAGGGAACCATCGCAGAGACCAATGTGAAAATTAGTTTGAGCCAAGGTTGCTTCTAGTGAGAATCCAAAAACCTCATTGTAATGTTTTTAATTTGTAAAAGTATGGTGCATGAATGTAATTTATTTATATGTTAATTGTAATTGTGATTTATGTGAGAATGCCCAACTAGATATGCCACATGGGTTGTGATCTATCTTTTTTGTTTGTGTCACTTGACACATGTGTGTGTACTTGTGGCCATGACATGTCCACTTGGGGATTGGTTGAACACCAACCTAGGAAGGTAGCCTTTAAGATCCCCAAGAAAATCACTTGGCTAGGGAGCTTGAGGTTATGTCTTGTCTTGGAATTTCGAATTTGAGCTTCACATGGATTTTTGGGAGGCTTAAAAGGTGTCTAGGGAAGTGTTAGGGTCATTTTTAGTAAGCCCACTTGATATACCTATGGGTAAGGGGAATTTTTTTCCTAGGACAACCCCATGTTGACCAAAAGACCCCTCCAAAAATTGGATTCTTAAAATGGCCTAAAATCCACTTTTGAAGCAAGGTCATGGGTAGTGTTTCGTCCAATAATGATGCAAGTCTTTGGTCCACTTTCTGGGCAACCTTTTTAGGAATCCATATTTGGAAACCATATAAGAAGCTTGGGAAGGTCATTTAATTACAATGATATCCTATCCCTAGGAGAGTGTGTGGAGGCCTTTTTAGAGGGGACTCTTCTTTTGGAAGAGTTCGACACCCAATCTCTAGATTTAGAGACTTAGCTATTTTGGAGAGGACTTTGGAAAATTGAAAAGCTCTTCATCAACTTTCTTCCATAGCTTGGATCAAGGTTGGTGGTATTCTTCATTTTTTTCTTATTCTTGTTTTCATGTTCAGAGAAAGAGTTCTCATGTATGTTATTGCTTGTACGCAAAAATTTAGTTATTGTGTTCTTGTTGTGTTTGTGCTTGAGATCTTGCTATTTTGTCTGAATGTGGATGTTATGTGAAAATTCTAAGTTTTGTTGTAGTGTTATTTCATTTGTGTTGTGAAAGTGAATTTTTCATGGAGTTCTTGAGTTCCTTGATTTTCTTAGTAATATGGGAGTGTGCTCAAGCCCATACTCACCCTTCAGAGGGAAAAGTATCCTAGGGGGTGAAGGGAATGTTAGGACAATCAAGGGTGTTGAGTCTCTCCTTCGATAGGAGAGGGATGAAACATGGATGTATGGGCTCCATGTAGCCATCTCCTTTGTTTGTTTTGTATATTGGGGGGCATAAGGAGTTATTGAGATTGTGTTTGTGGTGAAAAAAACATGATGAGGAAGCCAAGTTATGGCTTAGCTCTTATCATGAGATGTGCTTTCTCCTCTTGAGTTTGGTTCCACCTTCACCCCTATTTTTGAGTAATTTTGAGACTCTTTGTTTTAGCCTTGGAAGGGAGATTTCATTGTGAGTTATGTTTGTGTTGTTGTTATTGTGGGTTTGCTTGATTGTCTCCTTGTCTTTGTGATGGTTCCCCTAGCTCAAGGGTGGCTTCATAGAAGCCTTGGTTGGGAGGTGAGCACTCCTTGGCCTATGTATTTTTATTGCAGGATTTGGAGCCATCGAAGACTTCATGGTTCGAGTTGAAATCTTGAAGAGTTGATGATGTATTCATATTTGGGGTTGGATCACTTTTGTTTAAGATTATTGTTATTGTAAGGGAGTCATGTTAATCCCTTGAGCTCAATGTAATTGTTATGTAATGGAGTTTTCACTCCAAGTCTTGTGTTTGTAACAAGTGATGTTGCATCAAGTTTTTTTGAAGGAATGTATGGTAGTGTTGTCATTTTGAAAGTTGCATTTTCTTATAAAATCAATGATTTATGTCAATGGAAGATCTTGGTGTATTATTGTTATATCCTCTAAGAAATGAGCAATGTATTATTTCATTTGAAGATTAATGTCTAGATTTGATTTGTTATGTGAGAAGTTGTGAATATTCTCAATGATTATTATTTGGGATTCATGTTAAAAAAAAATCTAATATGAAGGACTATCATTGCAAACCCTCATAGTTCTTTTAAAGATTTCATTTGATTAAAGTAATAGTGGTAAGAAAGGAATGATACATTACACTTCATCTCCCTTTCAATGTGGTTATTTGGCTTTACTTTGGTAGTAAATCTTTTGTTGTTGGAAATGATAGACTTTTAAGAAGAGTAACTTAGTTGAATTTACCTTTTTTCCTTTCTATATAAATTGTGCTTTAGAATTCATTTTAACATTGTACCTAAACTATATCCATTACACAAATGAGACCAACAAACTAATAAGGGAAAATAAATTTAATGGAAAAGAAAGGAAACAAAGCAAGTAGAAATAAAAAGAATGCAAAGCAAGCAAAAAGTAGAAAAATGACAACCTACAGGTCTCTGGAAAATATATGGGAGAAATCCCATACATTTTCCTAGAAAGCATAGTCATTTTTATATTAATTTCCCAATCCCACTTGTAAATCTAGACTTAAAATATATATATATATATATATATATATATATATATATATATATATATATATATATATATATATATATATATATATATATATATATATATATATATATATATATATATATATATATATATATATATATATATATATATATATATATATATATATATATATATATATATATATATATATATATAGATATATATATATATATATATATATATATATATATCTATATATATATATATATATATATATATATATATATATATATATATATATATATCTATATATATATATATGCAAGTCAAACACGGCATCCACAAATGAACTTGCTTGGGTGGGACCCATCTGGGTCACCACCCAAGAAGTCCAAAAGGACCTAATAAAATTTGTTTATTTAAAAATATGTGTGTGTGTGTGTGTGTGTGTGTGTGTGTGTGTGTGTAATAGATAAATAAATAAATAAATAAATAAGTTATAATTATTATAAAAAAACATCCCCTATAAAAGTTTAGTTTCATGACACGTACATGTGTTTAAAAAAAAATTTATACACAAAAAAATCCTTTCAAATTTTTTGTTTTAAAAAAAATTTATGGAGGGAACCCGTGGGCCCCACTCCCTTTGGGCCCTGCACCCTTCCCAACCGCTACCATGCGCAAGGAAGGTACCTCCGATGGCAGGGTACCCCCCTGTGCATGACAGCATGGGGGGGGGGGGGGGGAGGCCCATGCCCCAAGTCCATAGGGACCTTAAAAGAACTCACGCGGTTTTAAAAACAAATTAACTTTTGTTTATTTTAATTCAAATTAATATAATTTGTTATTTGTTTTTTATTTATTTATTAATAATAGTTTTAATTATTAATATTTTTAATTATTAATAATTTCTTTATTAATTGTCGTATTTATTAAAAATTCATTTTATTAATAATTTTATTAATTAATAATTTTGTTAATAGTTTTATTTATCAATAAATATAATTATTCAATGATAATTATATTTGTTGATTAATAGATTTAATTATTAATTATATATATACCTTGGCTATATTTATTTTGGTCTAGTGTAACTAAATTCTTCAATTATAGATCATTGGTGTTAATCTAATAGTAAGGTGTAATAAATGTACAAATATTTTATTAAAAAAATCATTATTAGCTTAAGTTATTAATGTAGTTAATCCCTGCCAAAGAATAAATCGTAATCAAATTATATTTATTTCCATGCTTTTGTCATTAGATAAATAAATTAAGATAAAATATTCCTTGCATGATGTAGAAGACATTGATCAGAGGAGTGCTTGGTTCTAGGAAGGTTAATTTGATGGGCATGTCATCTCTTAGCGTTGAACTAGTTCTATCCCTTCAACTCGTCCACAAACTTTGGTTATGCAACACTCTAGTGGAAAATAGAATTAAAGGGTCTCTTTTAAACTAATAAATTTATGCTCTTGCATCCTTGAAGTATGAATACTACTTGGGAATGAGAGTATGACTTGCCAAATAACCCTAAAACTTTAACTTATTACCTTTCAAAAAAAAAAAAAATTGGTGTGTTTTTGTGTGGAATTTATGGGCATGACAGATAATAACCAGAAGAAGATATTAATCTTGGGAATGAGAAATTTTTTCCAAACGTTAGAACATAGGGGTCTTTGTTTTCCAAAATGAAATAGAGAATAAGAAGAAGAAACAGAAAATTTCCCATCAAGATTAAGAAGCCAAATGAGAGCATCTTGAATACCTTCTCTCACATACCAAATTTGTATCAAATTTTTAATAGGAACAAGTCACCTTTCAATCTCCCCTAGATTAATCCATCTATTTCCTCTACAATAGTAAGACAACTTTTCACCAATAGTAGCTTTACATATGTGCATCGGACCCTGTTTCCAATCTTGGTTACTTGATAAGGGAATCCCTTCTAGAAAAAAATCCTCCCAAAATCTTACTTTCCTTCCATCTCTAAGTTTCCACCTTGCCCCTTTAACAATTGTATCCTTGGCATACTGGATACTATTCCATATATAAGATCCTTGTATATCCACTTGAGCAAGAACAAAATCTTCAATATTTGGATGATTAAACATGTAATTTTTATTCAAGATAGAGTTCCATTATTTATTTTCTCCAAAAAAATTCTATATTTGTTTAGCCAAAAGAGCTTTGTTGATATGTTTAATATTTCTTATTACAATCCCTCCAAATATTTTTGGTTTACAAATATTCTCCTATTCTAGAAAACTCATTCTTTTCTTTTCTTCCACCCTTGATGATAGAGATAGTTTTTGAATTCTTTCTATTATCTCTCCATTTTTCTAAGAAATTTTAAAGAGGCTCGAAGCATACATGGGAAGATTCTGTAAAGAATACTTCAAAAGTTGAAATTTTCAATCTTGACTTAATAATGCACCTTTCTAGCCCGCAAGTTCCCTACTGAATCTTTCAACTATAGCTATCGAGAAAGCTTTAGGAGGCTTTAAGAACAAGGGAAACCCAAGGTAAGTAGGAGGAAATCCACCAATACTACATCCCAAGATGGAAGAGATCCTTCTTTGTCTTTCCTCTAGAGTATTTATGAAAAAGATGGAGCTTTTATTCTAATTTATGAGTTGACCAAAAGCATTGGTGTAAGTAGTTAAAGCATTTTCCATATTTCTAGCTTCTTTTATAATGGTAGCTCTTATAGTTATTGTGTCATCCAAAAATTGTTCATGGAAAAAAGTCTATCTATGTGATGAAGGTTGGAGACCAAGTATCACAAATTCTGCCATCATATTGGTAATGTACCTACCCAAAGTCTCAAGTAAAATAGAAAAGAGGATAGGAGAAATAGGGTCTCCCTATTTGAGGCCTCTTGAATGTCTAAAAACGTTAGAAGAACCACCATTAACAATGAAAGATGAAGAAATTGAAGAGACCAACTACTTCACAATCTTAGTCACCCCGCTCTAAAAATTGAAGGTAGCTAAAACCTTCATCAAAAAATTACAATCCACTCTGTCACAGGCTTTAGAAAAATCTAATTTCATAAGGAAACCCTATTTTTTGGCTCTTTCAAAAGAATAAATATTATCATGCACAACAATTATAGAATCTAGGATGTTCCTTCCAGGAAAAAATCCATTCTACTAAGGGGAAATAATAGTGGGGAGAAAAGAAGGGTATGTGTAGAATCATGGTATGACAAAAAGTAGCGATGTGAAAAATAAGTCCCGATTGATAGACTCTTTGAAAAACAACTATACCTTTCAAATTATGATTAGTGAAAACCTAATCTATCTTGAAAGGCATAGATAATTCAAACATTAGTGAACATGAATCTAACAATATATTCCTAAACTTAAATAGAAAAATGAATACAAAGACACTCAGATAGAACTGAAATGCGAGCACCCTGTCACTGTTTGATTTGTTCTCACTTTAGGGATGTGGCTGTGCTCTTAGATCACTTGGAGCATATCCCTAATGATTATTAGGATATATTAGGATAGGTTAGGGACCATAAGAACCCCATAATGGCACAAAACCAAGTATAGAACACCCATTTTTCACCTAAGGCCTTAAGGATCCTAAAAGCTCAAGAATGAAATCTAAGCTATTTATGAGTAATCTATGATTGTTTTTAGACCAAAATAAATATGATATGATGCTATGCTATGCAAAAAAATAATAGAAACTATGATTTATCCATTAGTTCTATGCTAAGATGTGTTAGAATGCTTGAAGAAACAAACAAATCTAACAATTATGAAAAATCTTAAGGATCTAGAGCTATTCTAGCATTATAACTCTACTTAATATGAGTGATGTAAATTCTATATTTTCTATTGGGAAGTGAGGGTATTTATAGGATTTGGGAAGGGCTTGGGTTAGGAGGATGAGTTAGAGCTAGAGGTAAGGTTTGGGGTAGAGTAAGAGGTAAGGTTTGGGGTATGGTAAGGTTTAGCTTAGGTTAAGGGTTTCTCACACATGTTTGATCAACACTAGGGTAGTGTGCAAGGTGAAAATGTGTGGAAGAAGAGACATAGGTCTCTTTATGAGGCTGTAAGAAGCCTTAAAGAGGGTGTAAGAGGCTTTAATGAGTTTGTAAGACTCATAAATGGATGGGTTTGACCCAAAGTCAAAGAGGCTTGGATTAGGCTAAGAAGGTTAGGAAACACCTTCTAGATAGGTTTAGGAAGGGTTTATGGAAGTTTAGGAAAGTCTAGGAAAGTCTAGAAGATTCTAGGGTTTTGAGGGGTTTTTAATAAATATTTCATTTATTGAAAGGGTTTTGAGGGGTTTTGGTCAATTTATCAAATAATTAATAAATTTTGGGGGCAATGATGTTTAAATTAGATTTAAACATTTTGGGAGGTGTTTCCTTAATTAAACATTTGTAATTAAGATAAAGGGATTTAATGACATAATAATAAATTAATTAATTAGATAAATATTTAATTAATCAAATGATGATGTCATTGGGGGTTTTTCAAAAAATAAAAAATAATTTTATTTTCTAAAGGATTTTTAGGTGTCTACATTTTGCCCATCTTTGATGCAATGCCACAAGTGGTGTGACATCAAAGACAAGAAAATAAGATGCCCTAGGCTAGAATTTAGAGGAATAAGGGGTTGTGCCCCCTCGAGAAAATAATGCAAAGATGAAATGTTGTGGAATTTTCTTGGAAAGAACACAAAAGGGGAAAGACCAAGGAAGAAGGGGAGATAGATAACCAAGCTTCCAAGAGCAAAGATGGATGAATGTAAGATGAAGATGGAATGCAGAATGTAGTGATGCAACTATATGAAAGATGCAAGATGCAAGATTAATCTATATGATGAAGGATGCAGGGGATTTATGGAGCTCTAAGTGTAAATCTGGAGAGCACAACCTAGTTTGATATAGCAACATTATAGACCTACCAAGGATACTGGGATCACAAGGCCTTTTTACCAGCATTGCATAGGACTGATGTGAAAAAGACACGCAGGGTTACCCCAACATCACACATGAATCTTAGAAGATGCATGGTAGAAATGATGCTAGAGAAACTACAAACAAACAATGTTGTCCAAGTGCACCATGTAACTGAGAAGATCACATATGAACTGTGCAAGGGTTATGTCTGACTGACTCATAGGAAGAAGAAAAATATCAAATGACCTTGCCCCAAATTATCCTCATCGTAGCGCACCATGATATAAAGGATCATGTCAGCTTTGAGGAGAGGAACAATGAGAAGCCCTAAAAGATTAACAAGATCCAAAGGACAAAATCCAAGACCAAAATGATAACTCCAAAAAGACATCCTTTGCCAAGGAGAGAGATTTGATTTGATTGATGGTGGAAAGATTGGTCTGAACGTGTGGAAGGATACAGTGACACAGACCTGGTGTGATGGGTGGAAGATTAGGTCTGACAAGAGGAAGGATACATCCTCAAGGACCTATTGATTGATGAAAGAATGAGTGTTGTTATTCATTTACAAATGATGAAGTTAAAGAATAATCAATGTGATCAAGAAGTTGAAAATGGATGTTGTTGAAGTACAAGGCTAGGTAGGACAAGATTTCTAATCAAATGCTAATGTAGGACTGAAAAGGATATGTACAATAGGATGGGATGATATATACAATAGATAGGAAAAGATTTACAACTGATATGTATATAATCTCAAGATTGGGGATAGGAAGATCTTTCTATACATGATATATAGCAGAAGGACTATGCTATACAAGATATGGATAGCTGAGATTGCAGCTTTTCTTGAGGATTAAAAATAGATGAATGCTCAGGGATGGTGGGGGGGATGGGGATGGTAGAAAAATGACTAGGTAGTTGGATGGAGGGGATGGGAGTTTGATAGATAATGAATCAGTCCACTATGCATGGCACCTATTTGCAAGGTTTTCACCGACATACTTGTCCAAGGCACTTGAATTGCCAAGTTTTCACCACTAGACAAATGATTTTTTTTCTTTTCTTTTTTTCTTTTTTGATTTTTTACTTTTTTTGTATTTTTCTACTTTTTCCAATTTTAATGGATTTTTTGAATATGTAGGATTTGGTTCAGGCATAGAATCTCTTCAAATGGATGATTTTGATTGGATCATTCAAATTCTCACCTTTTGGTGTAGATAGCTAATAGGCTCTGGAGCCAAAGCATGTTGTGACAACATAGGGGCCTAGCCAAGTAGGCTCAAACTTTCCTTTCTTTTCTCTGTGTGCTTGGACCTTCAGATTTTCTTTTAGGACCATGTCACCAACTTGGAACTATCTAGGATGGACCTTCTTGTTATAACTCTTTTTGATTCAATTATGGTATGCAGCCACATGATCATATGCTTGTTGTCTTTTTTCATCTAACAAGTCTAGCTGTGTGAGATGTAGCACACGATAGTCTTCATCAGTGGTGTAGTTCTTCATGGAGACTCACAATGATGGGAGCTCAACCTAGATGAGTAGAATAGCTTCAGCACCATATTCAAGGGAATATGGGGTGGTTCATGTGGGAGTGCAATAAGAAATGCTATAGGCCCAAAGTGCAGGATTTATTTGGAGGTGCCAGTCATGACCAGAATCATTGACAACCTTCTTGAGGATTTTGAGGATTGTTTTGCTGGTTGCCTTAGCTTGGCCATTTCCTTGGGGGAAGTATGGAATGGAGAAATTTTTATGGATGTGGAGTCTAGCACACATATCATCCACATGCTAGTTTTCAAAAGATGGGCCATGGTCTGTGAAGATGGTAGATGGTATGCCAAAGTGGAAAACCATATGGTAAAGGATGAAGTTGGATATTTGGATGTCAGTAGTTAGGGTGAGAGGAATTTCTTTGACCCATTTTGTGAAGGAATATGTGGAATTTATTATGTACTTATGTCCATCTAAGGAAAGGGGAGTGATTAAGCTAATGAGGTCGAAGCCCCAACATGAAAATGGACAAGGAGGTGCAATGGGCTGTAAGTCTTGTACTGGTGCATGAATCAGCTTTGCAGGCTGCTGACATGGTAGACATTTCCTGATGAATTCACAAGCATCATGTTCCACGGTTGGCTAATAATACCTGACTCGAAATAGCTACTTCACTAGAACCATGCCACTTGTGTGGGCACTGCAAATTCTAGCATGGACATCTTGTAAAGCCAGGATGATCTTTTTTGAATCTAAACACCTAGAGAGGATATTGTGATATCCTCAATGATAAAGGGTGTTGGCTAAAATAGTGTAGTGGGAAGCTCTTTGAATTAGGTTTTGGCATTGGTTATGGTGAGATGGGGAGATATGATACCATTCTTTAGATATACATGGATGTCATGGTACCATGGGGACTGAGGACCAACCAAGACACACCATTTTTGCATCGATGTTCTCATAAGCAGGTGTGTGTAGCTACTTGACTAAAAATTCATATTGAGTTGAATCGTGAGGAATCTCCAATAAGGATCCAATGGTTGCCATTGCATCAGTCACTTTTTTTTGAAGCCTCGGTATATATGTGAACTATAGATTTAGGAAATGCTCTTTAAGTCTATCCACCAATTCTTTGTAGGGTAGAAACTTGTCATCCTTTGTCTGATATTCATCTAGGACTTTCTTGGTAATCAACTATGAATCTCCAAACACTTTTAGTTTTATGATATTCCATTAGATAGCTATCTTGAGGCCTAATATGAGTGCCTCATATTCTACAATGTTATTAGTACATGGGATTCCCAATTTGAATGATTTTGGAATATAGTCGACTCGAGGTGTGATGAATAGGATTCATGGCCATGATCCATGTGGTGTGTAGGAGCCATCAAAGTATAGCTTCCATATAGGTTCTTCTTTCATCATACATAGGTGCTCATCAGAGAATTCCATGATTGGTGGATACACATCCACCAATGGTGCTTCTGCTAGCTGATCAACAATTACTTTCCCTTTGATTGCTTTCTGATCTATGTACTGGATATCAAACTCTCTAAGTAGCATGACCCATTTTTCCATATGGCCAGTGAGAGTTGTCCTTGATAGAAGATACTTGAGTTGGTCTACCTTTGAAATGAGCCTAATTGGGTGGCTAAACATGTAGTGTCTAAGCTTTTGAGTAGCGAAGACCACTACAAGGCATGCTTTCTACATAGGTTAATAATTAAGCTCATAGTCGACAAGAGTTCAGCTGATATAGTAGATGGTTCTCTCTTTGTTTTCATCATCATGCTGAACTAAGAGTGCCACCAGTGCTGTAGTGGTCACTGAGATGTAGAGTATGAGAGGGCATCCTGAAATTGGTGGTACAAGGATGGGAGAGTTGGCCAGGTATTCCTTGAGCTTGTCAAAGCTTTTTTGACAAATGGGATCCCATTTGAAGCTTGTGTCTTTGCGAAGAAAATGCGTGAATGGTTGGAACTTATCTACTAGCTAAGAGATAAATCAATGCACTAATTAGAGCTTTCCTTATGGACTCCTAAGTTGCCTAAGTATTCTTGGTGGAGGCATTTCTATTATAGGTTTGACCTTCTTGGGGTCAATCTCTATGCCACACCATGATACTATAAAGCATATAAGATTTCCATATGTTATACCAAAGACACATTTCTTTGGATTTAGCTTCAAGCCATAATGCTGCAGGTGATCAAAAACACTTTCAAGAATGTTTAGGCATTCTCCTTGTGTTTTAGATTTTGCAAGAATGTCATCCACATAGTCTTCTAGGATCTTGTGAATCATGTCATAGAATATGGTTGTTATCACTCTTTGATATGTAGCTCCTATATTCTTTATCCCAAATGGCATCATGTTGTAACATAATGTACCCCATGGAGTTGTGAATGTTGTTTTGTGTTGATCAACTTTTGCTATCTAGATCGGATTGTAGCATGAGAAGCCATCCATGAGTGATAACATCTCATGGCCCGTTGTAAGATCTATGATCATGTCTATGTTGGGAAGTGGGAAATCATCCTTAGGACATGCCTTGTTTAGGTCCCTAAAATCTGTGCAAATTCTGATTTTGTTTGAAGGCTTTGTGACTAGGACCATGTTAGAGATCCAATCTAAGTAATCAATGGCTTTAATGCTCTTTTCTTGGAGAAGCTTCTTGAGCTCTGCTTTTACTAAAAAGGCCACTTTTGGATGCATTTTTATTAGCTTCTTCTTGACTGGCTTGACATTAGGATCCACTACAATATTGTGCACAATGAGATTTGGATCGAGCCCAAGCATATGCACATATGACCATGCAATGTTTATGGTGGCTTCTTGGAGTAGTGTAATGAGAGCCATTTCTTCACCCTCTATTAAAGATGTTGCAATGTAGGTGATTCTCAAACATTCTTTTGTGCCCAAGTTGACTAGTTTGGTTTCCTCTATGATGATAGGAAACTGCTTAGGTCTTTAATCTTGGATGGGAGGAGGAGGCAAGTCTTCATCTTCTAGCACTTGTCTTGGGAGTTCCCTTTGATCTTCAACTTGTAGATTTATACTTTGATGGATAAATTTAATGATACTTTGACTCTATCACCACTCCAAAGTCTACAAGTAAGAGGACCAATTAACAAGGATCAATAATGAGATCCTCCTACAGTTTGAGCCTCAATGCTCAAGTGAGTGTACCCTTGACTCACTTCTCCAAAGGAGTCTCAAAACAATATTCAACAATATTCAACTATGTCCTTTACCTACAATAATCAAAGATTTTCTCACATTATGAGACATGTCCCTACCAATGTATACCTTCTTAGGTGCCTCATGTGTTCCAAGGTTTATCTCCTCTAGATTAGCATGATCTTCTCTTTTGATATTCTTTTGAACTCTATCCTAGTTATCAAAGATAGTTTCTAAAACAACAAGTCCCTTGGGGACCTTGTTAGTTTTAAGTTGAATAACTTCATTGCCAAAGACAACCTCTTTTCCTTCTATTGAATCAACCAAAGTTGAACAATCAAATTCCTGATCATGATACTGATCTTCACAACTCATAAACTTCAAGATATCATTATCATCATAAAAAAATTGCCAATTTTAAATATTGTCTGGTACACTAGGCCTAGCTTGAATTTCAACTTTAGAGATACCAGTAAATGTAACATCACTGGGATTGATTGCTATATTGGCTAAAAAATCAGCCATCTTATTGTTACTCCTATCCTTCCACTCACTATTGAAGGCATCAAAATGTTCAATCAAATCCCAAACTGCATTCCTATATTGTTTCAACCTTTTGTTCTTGGAAGCATATACTGACCTAACTTGGGACACCACCAACTCAGAGTCTCCAATAATCTTTATGCATTTAATTCCATGTTTTTGTGACAACCTCAGTCCTAACAACAATGCCTCATATTCTGCTATATTGTTGGTACAAAAGAAATTCAATGTGAAAGAAAATTTGTAGGTGTTTCCATTAGGAGAAATAAGTAAAATACCTGCTCCTACTCCATCTTTGCAATTTGCACCATCAAAGTACATTACCCACAAATCACCCTTCATAGAATTAACACTTACCTCAATAGAGATAGGTGAAAAAATAGTTTCCTTCTCAAGTATAGGGATCTCTTCCCTAAAAGAATTAATATCAATATCCACAAAACATGTAGTTTCATTATCAATACTTCTCTCAATCATGTGGCATACTCTTTGTTCTTGATCAATCTTGACAAACTGATCATCAATCTTGAAAGTGGCATAGGACAGATCACACTGTAAACTCCCCCCCATGGCAGCACTCCACCTTCTAGATAGTAGCATCCCATAATGAGGAGGGATGTCCACCACCAAAACACTCATTGTTAATTCTTTTTTTGGATAAGCTGCCAACCTATATGGCATTGTATTGGTAGTCCCAATGACTGGTACCTCCCTCTGATCCATTGCACAACATCTTCCTTGAACTGTATCAACTTTAAGTCCCAACTTTTCCATAATCTTAAAAGGCATAACAGTATTAGAGGCACCACTATCAATCATACAATTTATTAATTTCATTCCATTCACAAGGACACTTAAAAAGAATGGATCTTATTGGCATTAGGTATGATTGTCATCAGTGACAACACTTATTCAAACTCTCAGTGCTTACCGAGCAGAACAGTGCTTACCGAGCAGAATAGTGCTTACTGAGAAGAATAGTGCTTACCGAGCAGAACAGTGTTTACTGAGTGACACTATATCTACTGAGTATCCAGTATATACCATGTTCGAAACTACAACTGAGTGGTTAGTATGGACTGTGCGTCCACTTCTACCAAGTGCATGACGATGCCAAGTAACGCAGTGGATGTCGAGTATCAGAAAGTCACCGAGTTAGTTTGCAGTAACTGAGTCACTATATTTGGGCCGACTCAATAATATTTGTGTTAGCTTGTTTAAGAGCCGACTTTGTAATTATGTTGTAATTGTTTTAGATTGATATATAAACAATGTTTTATATCATATCCAAAGAGATATAGCAAAGTATGAAAAAGAGAGAAAGGCAGAGATCAGTGAATTACAAAGGGCTACAGTAGTATAAGAAGCAACAAAGATCTATCCATCATAGAAGGTGATTAGTACATCAGAGAATCTCAATTAGAAAGTATAGTTACAAGTAAGAGATCTACTATTTCATCCTAACAGGTGAATCAGCTTGAAATCCTTTAACCGGGTAGACTTAATAGTCTTTGTTAAATCTCTTAACCGAGTGCATACTTCATTGTATGTTTTTAAATCCTCTAACAAGGTGGACCTAGTATTCCTTATTGCTCCTAATAGGGTAGATCATCAGAAGTGATCATTGTAAGCCTTAACCGGCAAACTTTATACTGTAGTATTGAAGTTTTGTGGGTATCATCCCCACCTAAGTTTTACTTTCTACTTGGAAGGTTTTTGGGTCACCAAATCTTTGTGTTCAAAGTGTTATGAATGTTTTATTCTTTTTGTTACTCATGCATGTAGTCAGATTATAAATCAAATATTATTAAAATCTAAATCTGTTAAAAGTTTTGAAGTTACCGATTCACCCCTCCCCTCTCAGTAACCTGGATAGTCTTGAATATTTCCAACAATTGGTATCAAAGCCCCATGGTTCTTAGAATAAAGTTTGACAGCTTGAGAAAAGATTCAGGACAATGGAGATATTCAGACTTAACAAACTAATTGAGAATGAAAAAGCTAGATCTGGAAATGGCCATAACTCAACTCAAAGAAGCAAGAGAGCATCTTTCCCTTTCCCTAAAAAGAAGGAAGGAACTTGCAAATTAGATTAATGACCACCAGTATGTTGAAGAAAAGATTGAAGACTTTTTCCCTTCAAGCAACTCAGATGAAGCAAACAATGCAATCAAAGAACTTCTAGAAAAGAGTGGATCTCTACAAGAAGAAGTGAGAAAATTAAAAAGAGAATAGGAAATTCAGTCAACAAGATTCTGTGAAATCTTGGAACAAAGAAACAAGATGAAAGATGAAATAGATGGAAAGAACAATAAAATCCAGAATCAAACCCTTCAGCTAGAAAACCTTATTGATCAAATCTCCAATGCAAATGAAGAAATCTTGACTCTGAGATCAGAAAATGAAAATATAAGAGAGGAGCTGAGATCTGAAAAGAAAATCAATTTCAGAGTGATGAGTGACCTAGATGTTGAAAGGCAAATCAATGAGAGAATGTTGAAATCTCAAGAAGATATGAATCAGGTGTATGAACAAAACCTTCATAGGCAAAAAGGAAAAGTAGGACTTGGATACAAAGAGGAAGGTGAATCCTCCAAACAAGGTACTCAAAAGAATCAAAAACCTACTTGTAATCACTATGGAAAAATTGGTCATACTTCAAACAAATGTTGGAGCAATGGAAAAGAAAAATTCAATGGAAAATGCTACAATTGCAATCAGCTTGGTCATAAAGCAAATGAATGCAAGGAGAAACCAAGATTTAAAGGCAAATGTCACAAATGTAGCAAACAAGGTCATAAGGCATCAGAATGCAGAACTAAAACACCCAATCCAGTAGAACAAATTATTAAAGCAATGTTTGGTTGGGATTACAACACTTGGTGTAGATGTCATTACTATGGAGAATATGGACACATTGGCATGAATTGTGTAAGGCATCACTTGAGAAAAAGGGATTCTACCGTAAGATGTTATAATTGCACTAAGCTTGGTCACATAGCTAAAAACTACATGAATTTAGGCAAAGTTGAAGATGAAAAGAAAGTAAACCTAAACCTACCAAGCAAACCAATCCAAGTAATGAAGTCACTCATGAAGGGAGTGGCTCTATGAACTCTAACTAAGTCTCCAAGAAAGCACTGGAACTATATCTTCATAGACATATTCCAAAACAGTTCCTAAAACTGAAAAGAAGAAAGATCCAAATCAGTATGCAAGATACAGCAGGATCACAAGAAGGTCGGTATCAGTTACCACTGAGAAAGGTCGAGAGTAACCTAATTTCATTTGGTTACCAAGTAAGGTCAGAGAAGTATGAATTCGTATGTTCTCTGAGTTGCAGAATCTTCACCAAGCATTTAATGCATAGTGGATGATAGTCTATCAAATTCAATACCCTAATTCCTATGGAGCATTAATGAAAAAGTTTTAACAAAAAGCATGAAATCAAGTTCATTCTTCACTGTGAATATTAGCATTTTGAGCAAAGAAATTTCTAGTGCGATCCAGTGATTCAAAGAAAAATTTTAAAGCACAAATTTTTCTACCATGCTACCATGGCTTCATCCAACACCAAAATAAAGAAAGGTTTGGAAATGTTAGTTCATGGAGAATGGAAAGCACCAAATTTCAAACTCATGCCCGCGGTTGCAGAAACCCTAGATCCAAGTGGAGCTCAGTCTCAAATTCCTCCAAAGGTACTTCTTGTAAATGACATTCACAGTCATTTTAGAGGTACAATTCAAGCACTTGGAACCCTAGAGATAGATGTTGTTCATGATGAACTATGTGTTGATGGTGTTCTCAAACCGGGACATAAACATTTGGAAGATAAGGGTTTAACACATTTCACCCACTTGCCTTGGGGTTTCCAGATAAAATGGATAAGATATATTTTGAGCTGAGTACATGAAGGTAAAATTTGGCTTGAGCAACCAGTGGAAATAATAAAGAAGATGATTCACCAAATCATTGGTCTTGCCATGCTTGCCAAGGCTAAATCTACAAAAACCCTAGGTCAGGTAGAGCTGGAAAAGAAAACCCTAGCCGAATGGGATGGTAGAGGTATGAAAATTAACAGTATTACCGATGTAGAACTAAAATTTGGCACATATGTAATAGCTCACAAGATATACAATTCAAGTCGGTAGAATAGTGTTCTATGTGAAGCAGTTGACCTAGCCTATAAAATTGTGAAGAACAATCTGTCATTTGACCTAGCAGATCTTTTGTTGAAACAGTTCAACAAGAATATGGAGAGCATCCAAACCTCAAAGAACAATCCATGTAAGTTTTTCTCACTGTTGGTTTATTTATTTTTCTATGCTCAAAAGTTTTTCCCATCAAAAGGCACAGTAAAATGGAGAAAGGATGTACCTATTCTTTATAAGATAAATGAGTATATTGCAAAAATGGGTGAGAATTTTACAAGCATAATGGATAACTATTTTGAATCTTTTAAGGAGAAGATGAATAACAGATTTCAGATTCCACTAAAATTGGTGGAAGATTATAAAGATGATATTTGTTTCATGGTTGATTGTGATAGAGTATATATTCAGGCAATAAGGCCCAGGATTGTATGGGTGAAACCTCTTCCTTATGAGGTAAAAATTGATGAAACAAAGGATATAATTGAAGCCCTAGTAAATCAACCTATTGATCCAAAGGCTCCATACTTTGGAACATATGATGAAGCTAAGATAAGAATTGAGCTAAGCATAAAAATTCCACAAGTGGTTAACAAAGGCAGAAAGAGGATGGCCAAGATGCAATCTAGCACACCTCTAATGTTAACCGAGGGCATAGGAGAAGATATTGTAGAAGAAGAAGAAAAGGATGAGAATAAAGAAGAACAAGTGCTTGTAAAGAAGAAAGGAAAGGTAACTATCACCAAGGAACCTGAGAAATCCACTGCAGTATTCACAAGGAAAAGATCAAGGGGCAAGGCAGGTAAAAACAATGATGATATAGTACTCAAAAGGCCTCCTCCCTCTTTTGAACAAAAGATTAAGGATTTGAGAGAAGGATCTAGAATTGCAAATTTCAAATCTCTCAAATATGAAATTAAATCAAAGGCAGAGTAGTAGGAAATAGAAGATGTTGTCATTGAGAAAATGGGAAAATGGAAGTACTCACCTGATGATATGGCTTCTCAAATTCCAGCTATTCTATTAGATAAAGTCAAGTTGAGATGGTCCAATGCAAGACAAACTGTCAAGGACATATATGCTCAAACCTTAAGATAGTTAATGCCAAGTTTGAAAGATGATGAAATAAATAAGGCATTGATAGAAAATGAGTGCAAGATGACACTAAAATTCAATAGTTGTTTAATTTTGATCAAAGATATAGAGTCGGTTGTGAAGAGTGAAAATTCTACTTGGAAAAACATCTATCATCTTCACAAACTGAGTACTGAAATTGTGATAATTAAAGATATTGAAGATGACAGTGATGAAGAAGAAGAAGAAGAAATTGTTCAGATTGATAATGTTGTGACAGAGGAAGCAGGGAAAGAAGCTACCGAGGAAGTTGAGAAGAATGTTGAGGAAGATGATCTAGTTTGGATAGCTACAGAGGTAATTACCTCACTTCCCCACTCTCCAATAAAAATTGCTACATCTAGCCTGGAGAAAACTTCAAGTGTGATTGTAACAACTCCCTCAGATACATCAAATGTCCAATCATCACTAGCACAACTCAATGTATCAATTATAGAAGTGGCTACCACTTCATCTACCAAGCTTCAGCCTCCTTCTTCCACTGAGTTGCAGTCTTCTGTACCTTCTTCAAATTTGAGTTTTTCAGCAGTAAGTACTTCAGATTCTATAGTTGTAAATACTTTATTTTTTTATTTGTCAAGTATTCCAGTTAGCATCCCATCAGTCGGAAGTTTATCAATTTTCACTACTAGTCCTACTGTGTCTACAATAATTTCTACTACAAAGGCAATAAGTATAAAGACTCAACTGAGTACAAATTTTTTGAGTAAGAGCGTAGTATAAGGTATAGATCTAGATGAGGAGATACAAATTCCCCAGCTAGATTTTGTAAACCTTACTGCAGATCAAATGCAAATAGTTGGTGAACTCCTCCAAAAGAAAGCAAAGCAGAAGAAACTAAAAGAAGAAAGAGATAAGGAATATAAGATCATTAAGGATGCCAAGAACATTTTGACAGAAGCTATAGGTGTTAAAGTTGATTCCTCTCAACACATTTTGTTGCAGTTGGTAGAAGCAATTAATAGGTTTAATGATGATTCCTCTGGAATAGACAAGTTGCTTGAAAAGGCTGAGAAGAAGTTTGAAAATGAAATGCTTGAGCACATTGCTCAACAAATAGCTATCAATCAGGTAGGGTTATCTTCAGTTTTGACTAGCATTGAGTCCTCCTATTCCAAGGTAACATCTCTTTTGGTCAAAATTTGTAATGTTGCCAAGTTCTCAAAGTAGATTAAAGACAAAATAAATAAGATTGATGAGGATCTGAAGATCAGTGCACAAAAGTTGCAACTTGAACCTAGTTCAAGTTCTGCACATCAGATGATAGTCAGATTCATGTCTGATAAGCAGTCAGAGTTATTGAAAGAAGATGCAAGGATCAGATCAACATTAATAGATATTCAGAACATGATCCTTCCCATCATGGATACAATGCAGAAGCATATTGCATACTCAAAAACATTGATCCATGACAATCAGTTTTCAATTGCAGATCACATGATTGAATTCTCTGTAGAAGTCCAAGTTGCACTCCATTCATGCAAGATTCTACAAGAGAATTGGGATAGAACTCTAGCACTAATTGGAAAGGTGCATTCTAATTTTCTCTCATGTTTCAGTATCTCCATGTAAAATATTTGTATATACACCTTTGGCATTATTGTCAAAAAGGGGGAGAAAGTATATGAGATATGAAAGGGGGAGAAAATATGAGTATGAGGTGAAAAAAGATATTTGTATATATACTGTATAAGGGAGACATGAAATGTATATACAAAACCGGTGTCAGCATGATTGTGTATATAAGTTTTGGGCAATAAGTGTTTTGTCACTAATGCCAAAGGGGGAGATTGTTAGCATTAGGTATGATTGTCATCAGTGACAACACTTATTCAGACTCTTAGTGCTTACCGAGTAGAACAGTGCTTACCGAGCAGAACAATGCTTACCGAGTAGAACAATGCTTACCGAGCAAGACAGTGTTTACCGAGTGACACTATATCTACCGAGTCTCCAGTATATACCATGTTTGAAACTACAACCAAGTGGTTAGTATGGACAATGCCTCCACTTCTACTGAGTGCATGATGATGCTGAGTAATGCAGTGGATGCCGAGTATCATAAAGTCACCGAGTTAGTTTGCAGTAACCGAGTCACTATATTTGGGCTGACTCAGTAATATTTGTGTTAGCTTGTTTAAGAGTCAACTTTGTAATTATGTTGTAATTGTTTTAGATTGATATATAAACAATGTTTTATATCAGATCCAAAGAGATATAGCGAAGTATGAAAAAGAGAGAGAGGCAGAGATAAGTAAATTACAAAGGGCTACAGTAGTATAAGAAGTAGCAAAGATCTATCCATCATAGAAGGTGATCAGTACATCAGAGAATCTCAATCAGCAAGTACAGTTGCAAGTAAGAGATCTATTGTTTCATCCTAACAGGTGAATCAGCTTGAAATCCTTTAATCGAGTAGACTTAACAGTCTTTGTTAAATCTCTTAACTGAGTGCATACTTCATTATATGTTTGTAAATCCTCTAACAAGGTGGACCTAGCAGTCCTTATTGCTCCTAACAGGGTAGATCATTAGAAGTGATCATTGTAAGCCTTAACCAAAAAACTCTATACTGTAGTATTGAAGTTTTGTGGGTATCATCCCCACCCCAGTTTTACTTTCTACTTGGAAGGTTTCTGGGTCACCAAATCTCTATGTTCAAAGTGTTATGAATGTTTTATTCTTTCTATTACTCATGCATGCAGTCAGATTATCAATCAAATATTATTAAGATCTAAATCTGTTAAAATTTTTGAAGTTACTGATTCACCCCTCCCCTCTCAGTAACTTGGATAGTCTTGAATATTTCCAACATGATCTATGTTCTCAAGGCTGGCATTGACAGAACTATCCAAATATATAGGAGGAATTTGAGATACAATTCCTTGAGCAGCAACATCTTCAAAGCTTTATCTTGAGACCCTTTGCATGCAACATCATTGTTATGAACATTATCTACCCATGCAATAGAGAGCTATCTTTGTGTTTAGGGATCCTCAACAATTCTGACAATGGAACCTTAACTGTAATTTGGGACAATACATATAACATATCAATAGGAGTAGTGTGAGGAACATCAATCTGTACTGCTTTAGTATCTTTTTGTTTATCTGATACATTAGGTGTATTGATCACCCTCATCTTTTCATTCTTAGCCATTGTGTTGACTAGCTTCTCAATCTCACTAGAAAATCTTTCAACTCTAACTCCCTTAGGCTCTCAATTCTTACCTTTTACATTTTTGAATTTCACCATGTGATCACCTTTTGATTTGTTCTCATTAGGCTCTCCAGAGTTGGTACTCTTTATAAACATTCCTACAACTTTTCCATTTATATCCCTTGCCACCATGCCCCTAGTTTGCACCTGGGAAATCATTTATGCAGTAATCCTATCCATCTCTTCTCTAGAAGGTATTCTCAAATTTACTGGTTCAGAAGAAGAGTTCATGTTACATGTCTTCTTATCAATGTCTTCATTATCAGAAAAAACCTCTTGATGAAAAAGGGCCTGATTGTGTCTCTTCACATTTACATCTGCTTCTTCATCAAAATTAGAATCATCTTCATATCCTAGATATGAAGTAGCCATGTTGCACCCAACATCATCTTGATTTTCTTCTTGATCTATCTCCTCATTGCCACAATCTTGATTTGCAGCCATAGAATGTGCAACCACACAATGCTCTGCAGAATGAAGGGACTGGCATTCAACACACCAAGGTATGTCCTCCATGAAATTTATTGAAGCTTTTTGTAGAGGGTCAGGGACACCTCTATCATTGTTTCCTCTTGCAACAGGGACAACAGGATTTCCATCCTTCAATTGGGTGTTGTAGGGGTAGTTCTGCAATCTATTTTTCTTATTGAAATTATTGTTGAACTGAGGCCTTTCATTGGTAGGAGCACCAATGTTCCTATTTATAGGTTCCTTCAAATCCTTCAATGCATTGAGCACCTTATCCAATTTATCTTATTCTTTCCTCCTAGTTCCAACATTGCTATCATTTTCCTTTTTGTATTTCTTGTCCCCAAACAACTTAGGGTCATCTCTCTTACCACCCAACTTCCCTGATATCTTCACATTGTTCTCAATATTGACAACAATCCTAAAAGCATCTCTAAGAATTCTTGGCTCCTTGTCCCTCAACAAGTAACCCATCTTTCCATCAAATGCATTGAAGTATGTAGTTAGACAAACATTGTCATCTAACCGCATAACTTGAAATAACTTATGCATACCCTTCTAAAATCTCATATTGAACTCAACTGTAGATTCATTCTGATTTTTCCTTATGGTACTGAATTCATTCAACATGAAACTAGCATTAGGCCTACCACCATACTGTTCTTTGAAAAATGTCTCAAAAGAATCCCAAGTTGATATACATTTATCAGGAAGTCTCTTAAACCAATCTCTAGCATCCTCCATTAGAGATTAAACAAATAATTTCATGACTACATCCTCATGCTCTACCTCATAATCATTAAGCATATCAACAAATAGCCTAAGATTCTCCTCACAACTAATAGCATTATTACCAACAAAATTAGGTACCCTATCCCTTGTATCATTTGGAAAAGCATTTGGGTAGCCTAGTATCCCATCAAAACTAATTTTCCTATAGCCTTCTAGTTGCATAGGTCTTCTTTTAAATCCTAAACTAGTGTTCCCACTAGAATTATTATTTTTATCTACATTCCCACCCACTTGCACATTTGACTATCTATTAGGATCAAAAAATGATTTGGTAGATACATTAGGAATTAGATTACCAGTAGTAGCATTGCTAAGTGGAATAGTAGTGTTCATAGATGACATACCTAGTTCAGTAGTAGAAGGGCCATGAACATTAGCTGATGAAGCCTTCAAGAACTGGATCTTTCTTCTTTTCTCTACAATAGAAGCATCAACTTTAGCTCTTTCCAACTCTTGAGCTAGAGCTTCATCATCTTTTATTTTTCTTTCTATCTCTATCTCCCTATTTGATTTGGGTGGTAGGACCCCTGATATTGTCAATGGTTTGCTTATTTGGACACCCACCATCTTCTACTTTCCTTTTTCATTAATAACTACAGTAGGCCTAGTGATCTCATGTCCATTCCTACCCTTAGGAAAAGGAGCATAACTTTGCACTTGTCTGATCATATGGCCTTCTTCATCAAACTCATGGTCTTGCATCAAGCGTTCCTGCTCACTTCTTAGAGCTTCAAGATCACCAAAAACATCATGCTGCAACACCCTAGGAGCAGAAGCAAGCATCTTGTTTCTCTCCTTCATTTCATTAATCCTTCTAAGGAGAGACTCTCTTTCTATTAGATCATTCACCTTTTCAGCTTCTCTCTCCTTTTGTAACCTCTTATGTATGGCATCCTTCTCTACCAACTACAACCTAAGTGCATTTAAATCATTTGGGTCTATCATAATATCCTCAGAACCTGATGACACATCCATATCAGTGAGATTTTGATATGGGAAATGGACTTGCCTTAGTCTCATGGGTTCCCTTCTGAAATTATCCTCATCAAGATCTAAATCAATCTCAAAACCCATCTCTCTAGTTTTTTCATCCTGACCTGTAAGCAATGAACCCTTGTCTTGAAATACAGCCTCTAGGGTATCATAAAATTTATCTTTAGAGAGAACACCATCTGATCTAGAAACTCTATCTTGTAAACCTTCCTCACTTGAGGAAACATGTGGTGCTCTACCTTTGGTATTTCTTTGTTCTCTTATGGGAGCACTAGTAGACTCACCATTCCTCCTGATCCAACTCTTCTTCTCCTATCTAGGTAATTGTTCTAGAGTGACCTCTAGATTTTTTCTGACAAAGGACCTAGTATTCCTTGTTTTGTCCATGATTTGTAGTCTATAACACTTGTTATAACCCTTTTGAGTCACCACCCACCAATGTGAAAAATATTTAACTAAATACAACAAGAAAACAAGAGTGCACTTTGAAAACTTTTATCTCTAGACTCTCCCTAGCAGAGTCACCATTTTGTTGGGAATTCCCTTTGATCTTCAACTTGTAGATTTATACTTTGATGGATAACTTTAATGATACTTTGACTCTATCACCACTCCAAAGTCTACAAGTAAGAGGGCCAATTAACAAGGATCAACAATGAGATCCTCCTACACTTTGAGCCTTAATGCTCAGGTGGGTGTACCCTTGACTCACTTCTCCAAAGGAGTCTCAAAACAATATGCAACTATGTCCTTTACTTACTGACTGAAAGATATTATCATTTATATGTGTGTGTATGATTGATGATGATGGACTACTTCCAAAGAATAGATCAATGCCTTAACCCAGGGCAAAGAGTCACTTGATAACATATATCAACTAAGACCTTAACTCAAACACACATGAACTTGGAGTAAGTGCTTTTCCTATTACTCCCCTCACTCCCAAACCTGATCATCAAATTCCAATCCAATAATGAACCCACTGAAATCACCCTAAAGGCTTTAATCCCAACTTTGTTAGGAACTCCAAGCTGATCTCACAATACTCTTTGTTTACCATATGCTAATCCACCTTATGACATTAACATATATGAGTTCAAAATCAAAACAAGAAGACAATCATCAATTTGAGATAGGAATTCAAGTGTATTCTTATTAACTTCAAAATCAATACATGACCAAAATGACAAATGCTAGGAACAAAACACAAAATCCAAGCTCTCCTTGTTCAGTATAATTCCATCAACAACAACCAGGGACCAAAAAGAAAGTTTTGGAACCCTCACTAAGTAAAAAATGCTACAATATATACCCCCTAGTCATCTTGGAATCCCCAAAATAGGACGCAACAAGCTTTGAATGACTAGGGTTAGGGTTTTACCCACTAAAACAACCAAATCAGTAAAAAATTAAATGTAGGGGAAGAAACCCAAGCAACCAGGAGAAGACAAATCCTGGAGTGATCCTCAATCATGAAAAAATCCCTAAGAAAGTACTCAGAACCACAAAAATGCCTAATTTGTCAACCAATTCGGCCACCTGCAACATGCCTCGAGCATAGAGAACATAGTACAGACCCCTGGAAATGATCACTTAACACCCTGGACCACACTGCAATAGTTTGAAAATTGTTTCCACTAACTCTAGCTGCTAAAACATTCAATTTTAGTCCTTCTGGTTGCAAGAAACCCTCAAAATATTTGAATTTAAATAGCAACGGTCATATTCATGGTGCCAACAGTGAATCAGTGGCCAATATTTAAATCTTGATCAACTTTAAGTCATGACCGTTTGATCCTGATGTCTCATGGGCTTTACATCTTAACTCAACTGCTATCCTCAGGTTATCTTTTAGCGAACACATGACAAAGCATTTCTTTATTCATGAAATGAAAAACTAACTCACCGCTTAACCCTACGAAATGGTCAAAAAAGGAAAAAAAAATTACCCCAGTTACATTTGGTGAACTGGTCACAAAGGTTTTTGCAAGTTCGCAGAACACTTTTTACCTCCACCAATTCATTTAGTGATTATGCGAATCCTTTTAAAATTTATCAGGCTACTAAACACCTTTATCCGGACCGCTAGATGTTAGACCCCCACCTGGGCCCACTTTTTGCCACTTGTCAGAAAACCATTTGCTTCTCATGCTCGGTCATCTCTAACAGAGGACCCACAATTAGTAAGCCTTCAAATCGGATGGTGGGCGCATGATCTTATGGCTCTGACACTACCCATGAGATCATACACCAACCATAGATTTTTTCCTTGTCACTAACCTTTTTGATAATGACCCCACCCTGTTGATTCCTCATGTCAACCAATAGAATTTGAACAACTCTACACCACCTAGAAAATGGTCCTACTGCATCATCATCCTTTCCTACAATGAAAATCATTCACATTAGCTCCAAATGTCAGAGGACCCACCTACATTAGTCACCTGAGGAAAAGTAGAATCGATGGTTTTCTGAAGATCTCATGTATCTACCACATTCCTTAAGAATTTACGCCCACCATTGATTCTCTGCAGATGTCAGGACCCTCTGACAAGCTGAAAACTAGGTCCCATTGACAACTTCCAACACATCAAATCATGGACCAATCAAAAACCACCAACTATGCCTATGTGTTATTTTGGACCCACATACATCTCTAACACAAACACCTAGAGGATCAGATAGATGGCACATGATCTGAAGGGCTCAAAAGATTCTATGTAGTTATACACCAACCATCGATCTGGAATCTTTTGATTGAGATACCGGGCCTGCCTAACAACATATCCAGCTCACTATTATGTGGACCAATCAAAGGCCACCATTTCTGTACATGTAGCAGTGGACCCACCTACATTGAAAGGTTACGTCATAATAGAAAAACAATGATCATCGTAAGATCAAAAGTCTCTAACAAAACCCTTGCAAACTTATGACAACTGTAGGATTAAGAAGGTGTCAGAGAGTCGGGGCCAAGAAAATATTAAGCCAGAACATTAGAAAGAATTAAAACACTAGACTTAGGGAAAATTAAACCCGCTAGACCTTAGGCTTAAGGAAATATTAAGCACCAGGGACTTAGGAAAAATCAAAGGCATGACCTCGTGGGGTGACAAGATATTAAAGCACATTCGCTAAAGGGATTTTAAGTGGCCCAAAAAAGTAACATTAAAATACAACAGGGCTAGGGTAAAACAAAAGGTTTCTCATACAATGGCTAATTTTTAAAATTTTTGAACTAGGGCTTGAGCCAGAGGCATGAAAAACATCTGTAAAGACCAAAAGAAAAGGGCTAGAGCCATGAAACTTTTTGCACGTGCTAACAACTTGAATTACCAAGTTTTCACTAGAAGATACACCATTTATTTTTACTTTTTTGGAATCAAAATCTGCTCGAGAGGGGTTTTCACATAGGAACTTGTTCTTTTCTTTTTCTTTTTCAATTTTGTGGCTAAAGCTTGCCTCCTCCCCAAAATATCCTTTAGGGTTGAGCTTAAAGATGGGAATTAACTCTAAATCTTCATCTGATTATGGGCCTGATGCCCCCATGAACTCTAGGAGCACTTCCGTGCTTTGGAACTCATCGATATGTGTGATGCTTAGTCGGTCCTAGTCTATGAGTTTGGGGTGGATGAGGGGAAGTTCTATGAGGTTAATGGTGAGTTGTTGGAGGACAAAAGTGCCTAGGAGGGTATCATCGTCAAAGATTTTGTCAGAAGATTTCTTTTCTTCTTCTTTAGGGATTTCTTCGATCTCTAAGAGGTCATCGTGGCTATTCAAGAAGGGAACATTAGTCATGTTAGTGCCTCTAGTTGTGGTATTGGGCTCTTGTATATGCAGATGAGGGGTATTAAAGCCAAGACCTTGATGTTGTGATAGGGTCTTTGCTTCCATCTTCTTGTGGTCCTAGACCACCACCTTGATATTTCCATTACTTAGTGGTGTACTTGTGTGATTGGGGATACTTGTCTTTGAAGTAGCCAAGAAGTTGAGTGTCAGGTGGTGGGGGATCTCTTTACAACCACCTATTGATTTCAAGGTCCATCTCTTGACTATTTATGTTGCCATGGGAAACAAAAGTCAAGGGTCCCATTTTCTTGATTTCATGATTTACTTCAGTGGGTTCACTTTGGTGATCCGGGTGCCCTTGCATATGTGGATCAATTGGGATGGCCCCTACTACAAATGCATCATGTAGATTGTACTCACCATAACCCTAGTTGTTAATCTTGATGGAAGAGAGAGTGGAGGTGAGGATAGTCTTTGGATCACAATGGGATCATGAAGAACTGGAGATAGAAGTGCCAATATCAGTTCTAGGACAATAAGTTGAATGTGGGAATGATGCTTCCATCACAAAATAGTATGTGAAGGGGTGGGGGTCTCCATGGATGGTAACCTTAGTGCCTTGATGTGGGAATTTGATGCACTGATGGTAAGTGGATGGTATAGCCTTGATGGAATGGATCCAAGGTCAACCGAGGAGGATGTTGAATGGTAAATCAAGATCAACAACATGGCAAATGGTATCTTGTGTTATTGGGCCTAGCTGGATAGGTAGAATAATTGTAGCTTCAGAGGTACACTCCAAGTTTTCATATGCCTTGATGGTGATTAATTCATGTGATATGTCAGCCTCTATGAACCCTATCTACTAAATGAATTTTAGAGTACAAAAGTTTAGGGCTAAGACATTATCTATCTTGACTCTTTTGATGGAAAAAAATTTGACCATAATGGCAATGTGGAGAGGGAGATTTTGGTCAAGTGCAATGGCTAGTATGTTAGATGGTTTGAAGGAAAGAGCATATGGTGCAGATAGATGTCCCATAAGGTTTTCAAAATGGATGGTGTTTATATCTATGGGGACTTGTGCTTTGTGAAGGGCTCAGTCAATGATTTCTTGATGGAGGGATCAAGTGCGGAGAAGGTCATGAATGGACATTTGGGCTGGTGTATTCCAAAGATGTTCTATAATGTTGTATTGTACATTGTGTGCTAGTCCTAGACATGCATCGGTGATAGTTATCGCACCTCTATAGGTGGTAATGACACACTAGCTATTTTCTCCTTTGGCGTGGATGACATTGACTATGGGTTCAACTTGGGTTATACATCCAAAAAGGTTGTCATACTTGATATAAGTAGTAGTGTAGTCTTTGCGATCAACATGATCTCCTTGTTTTCCTTTGCCTTGGTTCTGATTAGGAGGATTAGCATTAGCTTTATTTTTTCTAGTGTTGTGTTGAGGGAGCATGTTTTGATAGATCTGTAAATTGACATTAGCTAAGGTTTGGGCCAATGTGTCCACTTGGATCTCTTTTTGGTCAATGAGATCCTGGATGTAGTGCTTGAGTTTCATACATCTTAGGGTAGTGTGTCTTTTGACATGATGATAATCAAAGTACTCATGATCCTTGTACCAGTTGGGCTTAGGAGTGGCATCATCAAACTATTGGATTGATGGGTATGTAATGAAGTTGGCCTTGGCCATTCAATGAAATATAACATCTAGAGGTTCACCAAGTGGTGTGAAGATTCTCCTCTAGTTATTTTGGGCTCGAGGCCTATTCTGATTGGAAGTAGTGGTGATGGTGTTAGCCTAATTGGTTGGATTGCCTTGATGGGCTTGATATGCTTGGTGTTGATAGTTCTATTGATTGTTTTGAGGTTGATATTGCTACATAGGTTTTTGATGAGTTTTGGGTTGTTGTTGATATGTACCAATAGGTGTAGGATTGGCCACAATGATTTGGACATGCTTGGTGTCTGTAGCTCCATCATTGACTGCATTTTTGTTACGATTCTAGTAACGGGGTTTATCATTGTTGGGTTTACTTTGGGAATTGTTTTTGTAATGATGGATTATGCCTTTGTCTAGGAGACCTCTTTAAATATATATCCCTTTTCTTTTAGTATCCTAATATGTTTGGAAATAGTTCATTCTCATGAAGTGGGCCAGTTTGGGATGCAGGTTATTGATGAAGATCTTGGTTAGATGCTTCTCATGTGGCTGGTATGATAACCTGGTAGTGAGGTTCTACCATCACTGCAAGTAGTCTACTAGGCTTTCTCCTTCATTTTTCTTTGAGTTGCAAAGGTCTAATAGGGTTAACTCATTCTCAATGTTGTGGGCATATTGGACAAAGAACTTCTTAGAGAGCTTGGAAAAAGTTGTGATGGTCCCACATGGTATCTTGTAAAACCTCTCAACAGTAGTTCCTCCCATGATTTTGGGGAATATGTGAAAAAGATAATTGTCACTATAAGCCACTTCTTGGCATGCCATATAGAACTCTTTGATATGATTTACTGGATCTCCTTTCACTTGATATTTATAGAATTTGGGTGTCTCAATGTTTTTAGGGAAAGGAATAGTTGCGATTGATCGGTCAAATAGGTAGGGACACACCTCTTCAAACTTGAAGGTTTTATTCTATGTGCCTGTTTCGAGCTCTTTAAGATCATTCTTCATGGCTTACCACTTAGCATTGATTGGCATTAGAGTGGGTACTCCCATTTTGAAAGGATACAGTGCTACTGGTGAATAAGGGTGATTTTGAGGTGGATATTGCAGAGTGAGATATGGAGATTTCCAAGCAAGATAGGCTGATTGGAATTGATTTTGGAGTGATGATTGTTGGGGAGGATATTGTTGATGTGGTGCGGGGGTATATTGTGGTGCTAGATATGGAACTGCTTGCTGGTGTTGGGGGATGATGGGATGTTGTTGCTACGATTGGTAGGAGGAAGCTTGTTGCTACTGGGGAATGATAGGGGCTTGTTGTTGTGATTGGAAGTATTATTATTATGGAGGAGGTTGGTGGAATGATGCAACTTTATAATAAGATCACCATTGCTATACTTGGCTTTGCACTTAGTTGATGTAGGATGGATACATTCCCGCATTGCTTAAGGGTGGAACTGATGTAGGGAAGCTAAAAATGGGAGGTGGTTGGGAAAGGTAACTAGTGAGATGAGATGAACTCTATTATTGAGGTGGTGGAACTTGCTGAGAAGCATTGGGTGGTGTTAATAGATGGTTTTTGAATGGGGAAAAGGATGAAGTTGGTGAAGGTTGAGATGGTTGTTGTTGCATTGCTTGGGAGAAGATGGCTTGTTGGTTCTCTGGCATGGATGTGGTGAAGTGGGTAGGTATTCCTAAGGCTCACATTTCTTCTTTAGTGAGGCCCCAATGAGAACTAGTGTTCTATGGGAACTATGATGTAGAGGATGCTAGAAAGGTAGATGTGATGGGAGTGTTAGAATAACTAAAAGGGGGTGAATCAGTTATCTAGTGTCCCAAAACAAAATGTATAATCCAAACCAAATTCTTCAACTTTTTATACTCGGTAAACATAAAATACTTTCATTGTTTGTGCTTTTACTGATTATTAGTCTAAAACTTATAGTAGTTATCCATCAAATCTAACATGTAATATGCAAAGTATGATAACAAACAAATATCACAATCAACACATAACACAAGAGATTTAACATGGAAACCCTGTGAAGGGAAAAACCACTTGGGACTGGCAACCCAAAAATGTTCACTCTTCTAAAGTGAGGTCAGTGAAGACCCAACCCTATTAAAGGTTACAAACACATTTTTAGGTGTGACCTTGTTAGAGGATTTTAGACCAGAAGTTATCGTCCAACTAACAGTCACGCTGGGGTTGACAGGATAACAATGTTCACTCTATGAATAAAACATAAAAAGACTTTTTTAGTCCACTCAGTTAAGAGATTTGACTCTGTACAATGGTTAAATATGTAATAGTAGATGATCTACCTAGATACAACTTCAATTGTAGTTTCCAGATCAATGTTCAGCTCATACAAATATTTCTGATCAATATATCACTTCAGATTCAATACTATATCAACTTATTGTTCATCAGTAATTGTATGTGACTGAATGTGACCTCTAAATCAGGCACAACACAACATGGTCATTATTCACTTGATAGAATTTGGGAGAGAGTATGAAGAACTCAATCCAAATTCCATGGTGAGGCGACCTGTTGCCTCCTATGTGAATGGGGTGTTTGAATACTCTCAGAACGAGAGCCAACAGCCAGGAGACCAATTCAACAATGGAGGATTTCCAAGAATCAAATATGAGCAAAATGAAACTAAGCTAAGAATGAATGCAATTAATCTAGAAAACTTTGAAAGAAATATGAAATGCATATTTTTATTTGATTTTGAAATAAAGATGATATTAGACTAAGAACAAGTAAGCAAATTTAATCTAAATGTGAAATGCCATTACACTAATATGAGAAATTAAACTAGATAATGCAATAAAAGAGCTTTGAAAATAATGAGATATGAGACTAAAAAATGCTATAGTAAGGATGCTCTCAAAAATTGCTCTCTTGAATGAGAAAAAGAGGTTCATTAAATAGACCAAGCCAGAAGAGGAATGAAGAGTTTCTTGATTTGAAACGGTGGACTCTTCATTCCTAATTGAGACAAAAAGACAATGAATTATTTAATTAAAAGAATGGAATTTGCCACATGTGGGGAGTGACCTTTCGAGTAATTTGAATTATTAAATTCAAATAAAGAGATGTCCATTCAATTTAACTAAATATTTATTAATTCCTTTCAAGGGTATTTAGCTAAAGGGGGTGGAGTTTAATTTAATTAAAAGTATTTAGGACTTCATAATTAAATTAACTTATCATAGAGATTATTTAGCCAAATAAAGTCTAGGACTTAGGAATTATTTTAGCATTTGATTATTGCAATTTAGGGTCTTTGCAACTGACATCAAGTCAAATTAAGTCAGGTAGGAGAGAAAATTGCCTAGGGAACTAGGACTTTGGTGATGTAAAATCAAGATAATGCACCAAAATTGATGAAATTAAATAGGTGCCAATTTTGGGGTATTACATTTGCCCCTCTTTGAATTGATGTGCGAACAGCGCATTGATTCAAAGAATAGTCTGAAGTGACAGATGAAAGCAGATCAAAGCATGAATTTTTTGAAGTCTAAGTTAGATTGCGAAGACAACGATCTTAAAAGAGAACCAGAATCAGGGTTAGATTGCCCCAATACGAAGCTTAGTCCTCCGAGACCCAAGTTAGATTTCCTAGATAACAGTCTAAAAGAGATTTTGAGAGTCATCTCCAGAATGAAGCTTGACTCCCAGGAATTAGGGTTAGATTGCCCCAATACCCAAAAGATTTCAAGAACCATCTCTAGAATGAAGAATGATCCTCGAGGATCTGAGTTAGATTGCTCAGATACCTAAGAGATGGATTTCCAGATAACAAGATGCGAGGCGTGAAGATGCCCCTAGCAATGAGGACTGATGATTCAAATCAGACTGATTCAAGAATAGATTCGACAAGATTCAAATGATGTAATCATCCTGCCCCCTCGGGAGCAAAATTAAAAGATGACATGTCATAAGGATGATAAACAACAAGAGATTGCAAAGCAAAAGCAATTAGACTAGATTCGTGAAGCTACAGAAGTGAAACGGAGCAAAGTAGAGGTCCTGTTGACCAAGTTTGACCATAGTTGACCAAATTTTGACTAGGGTTGACTTGATGAAAAGAAGCAAAGATTTGAGAACATGATGCAAAGATGAGGATCTGGCAGGAAGATGACACCAGAAGCCTGACTGCACAAGCATCCGATCCAGAAGGAATCCAATATTTAAAACGCAATTTTGAGCCACTTAGAGATGTCAGATTTCGATTTCGATCCCAAAAAAGGATGCAGCCAAGATGAGACTAGGACAAAAGATGAGAACCTTTGATGAGAAGATCTAGAAGAAAGCAATCAAGAGAGAAATAAGAAAGCACTCCAAATGCAAGCCTAGAATGAAAGATGCAAGTCTAAATGTAGGCCTAGGATGAACAAATGCAATCCTCTGAACTCGGCTGTTGGACTCATCATATTTATCATCATTGAGTTCTTTTAAGCATGGGACAATCACAAGATGCCATACAATTCTCCCCAACATGAGAATATGAATATGACATAAGTCTTAGGTTTGTCGGAATAAGGTGTAAGCATTAAGGCATAAGAAGCTAGAATGACCTGAACACCTATTCCTTTTAATTTAGCAAGTTAACATAAGCATCAAAGCACATTTGCTAGAATGACCTGAATGTCTCTTGCGAACAAACACACCAAACACATAGGAGTTCCTTCTTTTTCCAAAGATTGCTCGCAGTGACCCTTACGTTCACTTAACAGGACGAGCGTTTACAATTTCATCAGTAGCAGAAAGAAGTTACTCAAAAGACAAGGAGAAGAACCAACCTCACCAAAGCATCCATATAAAAGGAGTCGAGGTACGCATGGCCATCCAATACGAGATAGAGGCTCTTACAGAAGGACACCCCTCTTAAATGAATTTTTTGGATCATTGGAACTAAACCAACAAACAGAAAGAAAAAAAAGCAAAGCAAACAAACAAGCACTCAAAGAAAACAAAGCTCAACATGTCTCAAAGGAACACACATTTAGTTTAAGTTTCAGTTCAAGTTCATGTTCAAGCGGATTGAAGACAATTCAGAAAGATAACGTTTGAAGTCTCAATGAGATAATGATAGTAGGCAGATGTAATGAGAATCACTGGTGATTGATAAAAGAGAGAAATCCTGAAGAAGAGAGATCGAACAAAAGCTAGGTATCTGCAGGTAGGCATAGTGAGAACCACTGGTGACCAATGCTCAAAAGAGTTTCCGAAAGTGATAGGACAATTCCCCCTAGACCAGGCAGGTGCCCCCAAGTGTGAACCAGTTCCAATCCATGAAGAGTCAAGCAAAATCTTGAAGACACTGAAAGCAAGGCATGAGCTAGCAAACCAAAGCAGGAAACAAACTAAAGCAGGAAAGCGGGAAAACAAACTAAAGCAGGAAAGGAAGGAAACTAAAGCAGGAAACTAAGAGCCAAGCGACACTGAGATGAGATGTAGCTTCAGGAAACAAGAGGCGCCTGTTTACCAGGTTTTCACCATCTTGGCAGAGATTCTATTTTTGCTACCATGACGCCTGTTTACCAGGTTTTCATCAATGGCACATTTTTCTCTTTTTCAATTTTTTTGTACTTTTCTCTTTTTTTTTTTTTTTCTTTTTTTGTATTTTTTGAATATCTCATTTTTTTTGTATTTTTGATCTTTTCATTTTTTTTTGTATTTTTCACATTTTCTATTTTTTTTGTATTTTTTTCAAATTTTCTATTTTTTTTTTGTATTATCAAGGCGCCTGTTTACCAGGTTTTCACCAAGATAATAGATACATCAAAGTGCCTGTTTGCCAGGTTTTCACTAAGATGATCATTTTTTCAAGACATTTTGCAATTTTTAGGATTTTTTGCAATATATCAATTTTTAGGATTTTTTCAGGACCAATAAATATGTACATGAGCATAGTGAGAATGTCAGCTGTAGAACTTCTTAGATGAAGAGCATTGATGGGCTCTTTGAGTTGCTCTCCTTTAGTAGGAATCTCTAAGAACACAGTCATTTATAGCAGTAGCCAGCTGAGAAGTTGCAGAATCAGAACCAGATGTTGTAGCAGTAACAGGAGAGCCAACCAGTAGTGTCCAATAGTCAAGAGATCCATAATCAAGGAAAGATCACTTAAGTGAGACCCACAAACATCCTCATGGACACATCTTAACTCTTTATTAGATTTCCCACGCTCTAAACACTTAGGGAGAGTACATTCTAGATTTCTCTTAGTCATGTCATTAGTAATAAGGAGATACTGATATGCACTTTGGGACAAGGCAAGATGGAGTGAAGAGGGTAAAGTATGAGAGGCAAGGGTGATGGAATGGAGGGAAGCATGAGAATTTTGGAATCTCGAATGGCAACTTTGATTTTTCCTTTCTTTGGAATCCACATAGCTTTTGAACTTTTTCTTCTTTACTTTGAGGTGCTTTTGATGACAATGCCTGTAGAATGGATTTCGAGATCCATTTTTTATTTTATTTTCTGGCTTTTGATTGTCTTCTTCTTTTTGAGGACCTTTGCGGTCTTTTGAACACCTTTGTTTCTTTCCTTTCTTCATAGTCACATGTCGATTAGATGGGACATGGTGACCTTGAGATATAAGTGGATTCTCATTATTTTTATTTTTATGTTGCACATCCAAGTTACTTCCAAAAGACTCAGGAATTGTGGATGAAAAAAGCTTATATGACTGGTTTAGGTGGAGAGATGGAGATGGAAGTGGACGGGCCACTTTTCTGGGAGATGAAGGGGGAAGAGAAATTGATGGGATGGGCTCAAGTGCAAATATATCAGTATTATCCTCATCATTCATGAATGCATCAGGTAAATCAATAAAGTAATCTTCCATAGAGCATTGTCGATTGTGAGTCATCTTAGAAGAGTCAGATAAGTTTGGAGGAATATTATGTGAGCCTAACCAAGATAACCTATTCCAAGAGTCAGGTCCCCTTTCAGGTGGTAAGAGTGCACGAATAGGAAGCATTTCAATTCTGGATCTACCAATATTCCATGAAGCTGTAACAGAATGGGGTCTTACATACCCATGATTTGCTGGAGCAGTAGGAGTATAGCTTGGAGTAGATGGCCTAGGAGCCATATGAATGATCTCCACAAGAGGGTGGAAAGGATCATCATCAATAGCTTGATCTGGAGGATCATAACTTTCTCCTCTTTTTGAATTGTTAAGACTAGCATATAGGTGCATAGCATCAACTGGTATTTCTGTAGTAGTCTCTGATATAGAGTCCCATTCAGCTAGAGACATAGTCAGAGGTAGATTTTCTTCATCACTATCATCTATCAAAGGAAATGTTTCTTCAACAGCAGGATCTTGTTCAGTAGTAGGAGCAGCAGATTAATCTAGAATAGGCATACCTTGAGGCATACCCAAGAGAAGAGAAGCATCCAATAGTTTCTCCCAATCAGTATGTGTGCCATTGGACTTGGCAATAGTAGGAGTCTGCTCAGTAGCAAAAGTGGTGGAATAATCTAAAGTAGGCATACCCCAGGGCATACCAAAGATAAGGGAAGCATCTAATAGTTTCTCCCAATCAGTATGTGTATCATTGGAATCGGCAGTAGTAAGATTTTGTTCAACAGTAGAAGTGGTAGAATAATCTAGAATAGGCATACCTTGAGGCATACCAAAGATAAGGGAAGCATCCAACAGTTGCTCCCAATCAGTATGTGTGCCATTAGAGGCAGTGACATATTCAGTAGTAGCTACAGTAGTAGAAATCTGTTCAGTAGAGTGTATAAAATCCTCCTGGTGAGGACCAAAATCATGTTCCTGAAGCACTTGAGAAGGTAGATAAGACTCTTTCTGGTAGTCTAAATCAGAATTTTGATCATTCAAAGATCTTTCATGTGTCATAGGTTGAATCTGTGTTTCTTCATTATCTGGATCCTTGCATGAGTGAAAAGTGTAGCTAGGTTCATCAAGCTCATCGCTCTGATAGCCAATACCAAATCTATCTTCAGAGGGTTCTTCATAGGAATGTGGAGATATGGGGAGAGCTGTTAGTGACAAGACGGACTCAATCTGATATTCCCCCATGCCAATATCTTTGATCTTCAAGGTCTTTTATATTTCTTTAAGCTTAGCATCATAGAACTCAATGGACTCTCTATTGGTAGGAACAAAGCTGTCTGTTGTTTGGGTAAGCATCTTAGCAGAACAAGTATTTAGGCTAGCACTATTGTCAATGAAGATGCGGGGGATATGCTCGGGACCTTCCATAACTTCAGTGTGTAGGAGAGCATTATGCGGGTGGCTTAAGGAATGATCATCTTCTTTGGAAAAGCACAAATAGTGAGGTGAAGTTAAATGACCCACCATAGATTGGAACTGATTGAGATCGAGATCTTTGGGGACATTTTCCTCAGTGAGGGCTTTATCCATAGATAGTTTTGGTCTGGATGTCGAAGGTTCAGGAGCTTTGAGAACAATCTTTGCATGAGATCGATGGATAGTGTTTGCACAAGCTAGAGATTTTGTGGAGTTATAAGAGGGAGATGCAGGGCCTCACAAGACAAAGGGAGTTTTGGGTTTAGGAGTATCCTTGCTCCTTGGAGCAATGATCATGTCACAATGAGGGATCCAAGGTTTGTTTCTAGCAAATTTGGAAGGTGGTTGAGCTTCTGTTGTAGCCTTCTTAGTGGCATTGACTGTTTGCATGCTAGAGCTAAGATTAAAGACAGACTTTGAGGGTTTTGGCATGTTAGAGCTAAGATTGAAAACCAACTTTGAAGGTTTTGGCATGTTAGAGCTGAGATTGAAAACCAACTTTGAAGGTTTTGGATCTCCCATCTTGTTGGTAGTATTATGAGAGATCGTGAAAGAGTTGATAGGTTCAAAAGGATCAATAGGTTTAATTTTAGAAAGTGACCCTTCAGAGTCTTGCTGGTCTTCAAACAATGGGTTATAATATTCTTGAAATAATAAGTCAGATTGTATCTGAAACAATGGATTGTAATACTCTTGGAATGACGAAGAATGTGAGGATTCCTCACGAAGTTCAGATTTTGCAACAGATTCGGAATGATCTATGTCTTGATTATGAGGTTTACTTTGATCTTGATCAGCGTTTTGAATGGGATAAGTCTTGCCACTTCGAGTCGTGACAGTCATAAACGAAGATGTAATGAGAAAAGATTCAGGATAAAGCTAGACTCTGTCTCAAAGATAACAAAAAGGAGATAAATGGCTAGAACAGCCAAGATGCAAGATGAACCTGGTACGAATTGTCAAAAAGAGATGGCTAGAACAGCCGAGATAAGACAATCGCAACACAAGGTACAAGAGCACAATGAGATAAGGTAGACTAATGAGAGACAATACGAGTCAAAGCAAAGATCAATCGATTCCTAACTCAAGACAACCAGTTTCTGATGGTGAACGACAGGAAAATAGAAAAACATATCATAGAAAAAAAGGCAGATTAGATTTATGTCATTGATCAAGCACATAAGACAGCAATCAAGGAGTTCAAGCAAACAGTCTTCAAGCAATGGGCAAGGGACAAAGCAACCTTGCACATGAACAAGAATAGTGACTTAGTATTTCTACTCCCTAAGGACTCTACTTGTGTATGTTCTTGAGAATGTTTTAGCAGACACTTAAAACACAACAACATCCGAGCAAGTTGTCTACAAGGATATACATGGCTTTTCTAAAAGGAGTCCTCGATATACACAAGGTACATGAGGCACAAATCTGTAGATGAGAAGAATTAGAAATCACACAGCCGGGGGGAGACGGTAACCCAAATCTCCTCCTTCACTTCTCAAAGGTATAAAGTTCTTTGAGGCTTAGCCAAGAGTGAAATCTAACTCATTCCCAAGAGAGGTGTCTTTGGATTCACCTCCCGATATTTATACTCCACCGGAACATGGGAGTTAAGGTCGTCCCTTGAGGTGATGAAATCCCCAAGCAGGCCTTCTAAAAAAAATGAAAAGTAAGTAATTCTCTATCAAAAAGTATTGAAAAGCACTAAAGGTGGTGCATTTAACCCTTCAAGTAAATGTGAGGTGAGTCCACAAAGTGGTGCATTTAACTCCTCACACAAACTCAAAGTGAGTCCACACCCTAGAAAATAAGTGAGTTCCAAAAAGCACAAAAGGGTTGCCAAGTGGAACAATTAACGCTTCTTTCCTATAGACCCCTCCCCTTTAATGTGCCGCTGGGATTGCAACCACAGGGCGGAAATGAGGGGCCAGCGGATTAGCGAGTCCAATAACCCAAGATAGCAATCTAGATCAATCACAAGTAATCTAAGACTGCTAATCAATACTACTCATAAGTGCAAGAGGGTTTGAATCATGGAATATTTAACTTTCCAAGTAAACATGAAGTGAGTCCACAAAGTGGTGCATTTAACTCTTCATGTAAACAAGGAATGAATCCATGCCCTCAATTACTCAATGAAATATTTGATATTGGAACCAAGAATTACTTAATGTTTAAAAGACAAGCATTCACTTAAACACAAACTTCTATGAAAGCAAATCTATGTTTGTTTATTTCCCATTAAGAGCATAAAAAATGTGTTCTATGAAAGCATGTAAACACTCAAGCCAAACACATGAGATGTTCAATTTTAATCCCAAAGTCCAAATGTTGTAGAGATGAAACAAAGTACCTCAAGTCCAATGCTTTATTTTAAACATTTTCCATGAAAGCAAGAGCACCTTCAAAATAGCTTGTTAGACCCACAAGATTAGCAAAATCAAAAATTAGATAATCTGCAAGAAAAATAGCTCATCAAATGGTAAAATATGATAATGAAACCAACATGGTTGGAATAGGCTCGGAAAGACCTTTCCAACAATATATCATACTTAAACTTTTGAGACCATTTGTGAAAATTTCAAAAAAAAAATGGGTGCCTGTTTTCCAGAGTGGCACGAATTTGAAAACGCTAAAAATTTCAAAAATTTCAAAAAATTGAAAACAGAAAACAAAACTAACAAATCTGAAATCTTGACCTCTATCTGTCACAGAATTTCGCGCGAGACAATACAGAAAGCCGCGCGAGATAGTACCAAACCACGCGCGAGACAATACCAAACCTCACGCGAGATAGTACCAAACCGCGCGCGAGAAAGCACAAGCTCGCACGAGAATGTATGAAGGTTCACACGAGAATGTATGAAAGCTCGCGCGAGAAAGTACTCCAATCCGCGCGAGAAAGTGCAGTGTCTGAGGCGAGATAGTTACAATCTCACGCGAGATAGTACCACAGGGGTGAAACTTCGCGCGGGACGCTCTGGATTCTCGCGCGAGGATCTGTACACAAACAGTACAGACGCATAGCAGAGCAAAATTTCCTGTTAGAAAAAAATGATAATGAGGCCAGAAATTGATCTTTCTGCCCCACGGTGGGTGCCAAAATGTGTGTGACTGAATGTGACCTCTAAATCAGGCACAACACAACATGGTCATTATTCACTTGATAGAATTTGGGAGAGAGTATGAAGAACTCAATCCAAATTCCATGGTGAGGCGACCTGTTGCCTCCTATGTGAATGGGGTGTTTGAATACTCTCAGAACGAGAGCCAACAGCCGGGAGACCAATTCAACAATGGAGGATTTCCAAGAATCAAATATGAACAAAATGAAACTAAGCTAAGAATGAATGCAATTAATCTAGAAAACTTTGAAAGAAATATGAAATGCAGATTTTTATTTGATTTTGAAATAAAGATGATATTAGACTAAGAACAAGTAAGCAAATTTAATCTAAATGTGAAATGCCATTACACTAATATGAGAAATTAAACTAGATAATGCAATAAAAGAGCTTTGAAAATAATGAGATATGAGACTAAAAAATGCTATAGTAAGGATGCTCTCAAAAATTGCTCTCTTGAATGAGAAAAAGAGGTTCATTAAATAGACCAAGCCAGAAGAGGAATGAAGAGTTTCTTGATTTGAAACGGTGGACTCTTCATTCCTAATTGAGACAAAAAGACAATGAATTATTTAATTAAAAGAATGGAATTTGCCACATGTGGGGAGTGACCTTTCGAGTAATTTGAATTATTAAATTCAAATAAAGAGATGTCCATTCAATTTAACTAAATATTTATTAATTCCTTTCAAGGGTATTTAGCTAAAGGGGGTGGAGTTTAATTTAATTAAAAGTACTTAGGACTTCATAATTAAATTAACTTATCATAGAGATTATTTAGCCAAATAAAGTCTAGGACTTAGGAATTATTTTAGCATTTGATTATTGCAATTTAGGGTCTTTGCAACTGACATCAAGTCAAATTAAGTCACATAGGAGAGAAAATTGCCTAGGGAACTAGGACTTTGGTGATATAAAATCAAGATAATGCACCAAAATTGATGAAATTAAATAGGTGCCAATTTTGGGGTATTACAGTAATTACTCTTTGTAGCTCGGTAATTGTTCTCCATTTTAGTTCTCACTAACCAATATGGTTAGAATGCATGAAAACTTTTTCATGTGATAATTTTGCAGTATCTTCTTCTTCTGGCAATGTTTCAACAATAAAACCAATGTCTATTATATAGATGAGTAATTTTCTTTTTGTCCATCATATTTTTCCGCTTAATCTCATTCATTGATATTTTTTCTTTAACCTTCTTCAACTGATGTGTTAGTAACACATTTCAATCTAATCCATTATATCTTCCTTGAATTATGCTAGTTGTCGATCTTCATAACAAACCTTATCTATTATCCTAAAATCTAGGCACTTTACAACTCATCAATTTATCGGCTAAAATAATCATTTAATTCCTTTTTGTTCTACTCAGTTAACAAAGAAATGCATCGATGAACACAATCTTGGTTAACATTGTGCTCGGTATACACTACACTCTGTTGGTGTATAGTGGAATGCTTCATTTACCGACAACACTACTTTGTGTCTTTTAGCTCTATTCTTCATTATAGATGAATGCAACATAATAAAGTCAATTTCATCAAGTCATAGACTCATCAAAAAGTTACTTAGTGTATTCCTTATCCTCATCTAACATATACATCTTCCTCATTTATATATTTCTATTCTTCATCTCTTTCACCTCTCTTAAGATGTTTCGGTATATTACCTTACAAGATAAGTACTTTCAAGCTAGTTGACATCAATGATAATATAATAATGATTTAATCATCTTGCATATCTAATTAGAAACTCCTTAGTGATCTTTAATCACAAATTCTTCATTCAGGTTCTAAATCAGTTGTAGTTCATCAATCTCTCCCTTTGGCATTGATGGCAACTCAAGTAATATGAAATATACCATACACATACAAAACATGTATTCTACAACTCTGTGAACAAATGTTGTACAAGATCTACCTAGCTTAATATGTTTAATCACTATGTTACTAAACAACATTATAAAATATAGCTTTGTCATTTTGTAGATATGATCTTTTCAACTCACAGGTTCCTATTTTTGTTCTCTGTAACTGATCTTCAATGTTTTGTTTCTTTCAGATTATCTCTCCCTTAGGTAGTTCTCATCATTTCATGTTTAACTTTTCTTTCATATTATTTATCTCTCCCTTTGACAACAATACCAAAGAAACAAATAAATAATTAGCTCTATAGTAGCTAAGTAACTCTCTATTGTCTAATATAGTTTATGTATGTTTGTATATTGATATACCAATTGGTTTTAGTTCTTCAAACTTAATCACAACCTTGATCATTATCCAAAGTGTGAACTATGATGTATCAACATGTGTGATCTTCTGATAATTTTAAGCTGATGTAACATCTAGATCACATTAGTGACCGATAGATAGGGGACAGACCCTAAGTCTAGTCCTCAAGTATTCAAATGTGTCCTTTGGTAGAAGCTTTGTTAAAATATCTGCAAGCTGTTCTTTAGATGTAACAAATTCTAACTTCACTTGCTTCTCTTGCACTTATTCTCTTAAGTAGTGATACTTAATTGATATATGCTGTGTCTTAGTGTGCATCACTTGATTCTTTGAAATATTAATAGCATTGGTGTTGTCACAATATATAATCATCGAGTCAGTGATTACCTCATTCATTCCTTCCAACACTTGCTTGATATATGCAATGTTTGAGAAATTAGTAGCAGACGTAACATACTCTGCTTCAACTATAGAATGAGAAATACAAGCCTACTTTTTACCTGTCTAGGTTACAATTCTTTCACCAAAGAAGAATGCTCCTCCAGTGGTGCTTTTTCTATCATCCACATTTCCAGCCCAATCAGTGTCGGTATAGACCTTTAGTTCAAACTCACCTTCCTTAGGATACCATAATCCATAATCCTCTATCTTTATCAGGTATCTTAAGATTATTTTAGTAGCAATCATGTGTGATCCTCTAGGGTTAGCAGAAAATCTAGCAACTATTCCCACAACATGTTCTATATCTGCTCTACTGTGAACTACATACACTAGCTTACCAATCATGGATCGATAAAGTGTCTAGTTTACCTTTGTAGTTTCATCTTCCTTTGTCATTTTACTTCCAGTAGCCATCAATGTTCCCATAGGTTTAGCATCTTCCATGCCAAATGTTTTCAAGACTTCCTTTATGTACTTAGATTGTGAGATGAATATTCCATCACTTTGTTGAATCACTTGTAGTCCTAGAAAGAATTTAATCTCTCCGAACATAGACATCTCAAAATATTTTCTCATCTCATCAGCAAAATATTTACATACATGATCTTGACCTCCAAAAATGATATCATCAACAAATATCTTAGCAATAATAATAGTGTCATCAGTATCACCTTTCATGTACAAATTGTTGTTCTCACTAGTTCTTACAAATCCAATACTTAACAAGTAAGTATGTAGCCTTTCATACTAGGCTCTTGGTGCTTGCTTCAAACCATATAAAGATTTATGTAATCTACATACCATGTCTTTGTTGTCTATATCAACGAATCCTTCAGGTTGTTCTATGTAGTCCTCTTCTTCAAGTATACCATTCAGAAATGATGACTTCACGTCCATTTGATAAACTTTAAATTTCTTATGTGCAGCATATGAAAGTAGCATTCTAACTCCTTACAATCTAGCAACATGTGCAAATGTCTCACCATAGTCAATGCCTTCTTCCTGTGCATATCCCTTGCATACCAATCTAGCTTTATTTCTTCTCACCTCATCATTTTCATTCAATTTGTTCTTGAATATCCACTTAGTACCGATAACATTATTATCTTTAGGTCAGGGTACTAAGGACCAGATTTTATTCTTCTATATTTGTTCTATTTCCTCTTTCATTGCATTAATCCATTCTTCATTCTCTAATGCAACTTTCACATTTTTTGGTTCAAATTCACAAACTAGACATGTACCTTGTCTTCCTTTGCTTCTTATCTACATGCTAGCTTGCCTATCTCCAATAATTTGTGTCTCAGGATGATGTCTCCTGACAAAACTAGCCAGTACTCAGTTTCTTCTTTCTTGTTCATCCTGTTCAGGTTCATGTGCATGCTCGGTAGCTCCATCTTGTTCATTGATTTTCCTTTTCGATTCCTTGGGGTTATTTTCTTATTGACCAATTATTATAGGTTGCGACTTTGGTAGATAATTAGGATGTTCAATGTAAGTGAATCTACCATAGTCTTTCAGTTCCTTTCTACTTTCCTCTATGTTCTTGTCATCAAACTCATCAACACAGACATTAGTACTCTCAGTTATCTTATTTGTAACCTTATTCAGACATTTATATGCTTTACTCTTTTTAGAATATCCTAAGAATATTCCTTCATCACCTTTTGAATCAAATTTCCCATTTCTCTCATCTTTTAGAATAAAACATTTGCTTCCAAAAATCTTTAAATAACTTATAGTAGGTTTGTGTCCAAACCATAGCTCATAGGGTGTCTGGTTGGTGTCCTTTTCAGTTGTATTTGGTTAAGCACATATACAACTATACTGATAGCTTCCCTCCAGTATGTTTGAGAAATATTCTTTTGCAGCATTAGTGTTCTTGCATAATCAATTTTTGACTTGTTCCTTCTTTCAAAAATCCCATTCTGCTGAGGTGTTCTCGGTACAGAGACCTATCTTTTGATACCATGATGATTACAGAAAATAGTAAATTCATCAGAGATAAATTCACCTCATCTATCAGATCTTAAGCATTTTAATTCTTTTCCAGTCTCTTTTTCAACCTTTTCCTTATACCACTTAAACATCTTAAATGCATTAGATTTTTCTTTTAAGAACATAACTGTCATTAGTCTAGTATAGTCATCAACAAAAAGAATAAAGTATCTATCTCCATAATAGCTCTGAGTTCTCACAGGACCACATAGGTCGGTATGAACCAACTCAAGTATCTTCTTTGTTGAGTAGTCTTTTCTTTTAAAACTAGACTTTGTCATCTTACCTTTCTGACATTCATGACACATAGCATGATCAGGTTTTGACAAGTTAGGAAACCCTCTAACTCTTTTCTTCTTACTAATCTTGATCATGTTATCAAAGTTCACATGTCATAACATTTTATACCACAACCATGCATCTTCATCCTTCATTAATAAACAAGAAGATTGATCAATATAAAGATAAAATAGATTACCTCTGGATTGTGTACCAGTTCCGACAAGTCTTCCTCCATCATCATAGATTTTTACCTTTTTGCTCTCAAAAGAAAGAGCTATGCCACACTTAACAAATTATAGTTCAGTCCATCTACCCAATATGAATTTTTACATCTTATTCTATCATTAATCATCAGTGAACATTTACCTCTTACCATACAAGTTGCATCACTTCCCATCCTAAAAGACTCTCCATCATATTCATCAAGTAGATCAAATTTCTCTACATCGCTGGTCATATGATGTGTACAGCCACTACCTATGATCCATGTACCATTTCTTCTTACTTTAGAGATCAGTGTTGTTTCTTCATGTTTCTCCTCTTCCTTTGAGTCATCTTTCATAGAAACAAATACTACTTCTATATCATCATCTATATCAGATTCAGATTCAATATCTTTGACTATGTAACATACCTTTTTCCTTTTGTCATAGATATCTCAATTATCTCTATTGTTGTGTTGGTAGCCTCTGTTGACTCTTCTCCCATAGCTCCCTTTGGATTGGTCTTTGGATCTATCATCATCTTTTTTATTCAGACATCTAGCAGCGATGTGGCCAACTTCTCTACAATTAAAGCATGCCAAAGGTAGCTTACCTCTATACCTTCCTTTACCTTTGGGTAACCTTCTGGCCATAAGAGCTTCAAGCTCATCAAGTTCATCATTGGTATCACTATCACTATCATTATTCTTATTATTCCTGCTATTAGATTTACCAATCTTCAAATAAGACATGAAAGAGGATTCAATAGAAGGTACAACACTATTTTCAAAGTCATCCAATTCAAAGGTTGTAAGCTTACCAATCAGTGTGTCAAGAGTAAGGTTGGATGTAGCTCTAGTTTCATGAATTGTAGAGATTCTAATTGCATAAACTGGTAGTAAAGTTTTGAGAATCTTTCTTATCACTGTTTCATTCTCAATAATTCCATCTGATGCTCTAATAGCATGTACTACCTCTTTTAGTATGTTTGTACATTGCACAATTTTCTCACCTTCTTTCATCTTCATATTGTCAAATCGACCTCTTAGGCTTTCTGCTCTAGCTCTTTTAACATTCAAATCTCCATTGTATATTAGACTTAGCTTATCCCATATGGCTTTGGTAGTAGTGCATCCCTTAATGTCTTCAAATTCAGCATCAGTATAGGAAGCAACAAGTTCCATCATAGTAATGTTGTGTTCATGCATGTCTTTCAATTGATCAAGTGTTAAGGGACCAGGTGTCAATTCAATGTAGCCATTCTACATCAGTTCTAGTGATGAGTTCCCAATTCCAGATATGTTCAACTTCATCTGACTTTTCCATATTGCGAAGTTCTCTTCATTTAGCTTTGGCACTTCCCTCTTGTACATTTTGAGATCTTTATGCTGGAGTCCTTAAAACTCTATTCTAAGCAACCACATCTCTAATACCAATTGTTAGAATAATTGAGAGGGGGGTGAATCAGTTATCCAGTGTCCCAAAACAAAATGTATAATCCAAAACAAATTCTTCAACTTCTACTACTCAGTAAACATAAAATACTTTTAGTGTCTATGCTTTTACTAATTATCAGTCTAAAACTTATAGTAGTTACCGATCAAATCTAACATGTAATATGTAAAGTATGATAACAAACAAATATCACAATCAACACATAACACAAGATATTTAATGTGGAAACCCTATGAAGGGAAAAACCACCTACAACTAGCAACCTAAAAATGTTCACTCTTCTGAAGTGAGCTCAGTGAAGACCCAACCCTATTAAAAGTTACAAACACACTGTTAGGTGTGACCTTGTTAGAGGATTTTAGACCAGAAGTTATCATCCAACCAACAATCACTCTAGGGTTGATAGGATAACAATGTTCACTCTATGAATGAAACATAAAAAGACTTTCTTAGTCCACTTGGTTAAGAGATTTGACAATGTAAAATGGTTAAATATGTAACAATAGATGATCTGCCTAGATACAACTTCAATTGCAGTATGCAGATCAATGTTCAACTCATACAGATATTTCTGATCAATATATCACTTTAGATTCAATACTATATCAACTTACTGTCCGTCGATAATTACTCTTTGTAGCTTGATAATTATTTTGTAGTTCGGTTCTCACTAATCAGTATGATTAGAATGCATGAAAAATTGTTCATGCAATAATTCTGCAATATCTTCTTCATCCGGCATTGTTTCAACAATGAAACCAATGTCTCTTATATAGATGAGTAAATCATTTTCTTTTTTTCCATCATATTTTTCCGCTTAATCTCATTCATTTATTTTTCTTCTTTAACCTTCTTCGGCTGATGTGTTAGTAACACATTTCAATCTACTCCATTAGATCTTCCTTGAATAATGTTAGCCGTTGATCTTCATAATAAACCTTATCTATTACCTTGAAATCTAGGTACTTTACAACTCATCAATTTATTTGCTAAACTAATCATTTAATTCCTTTCTATTCTGCTCAGCTAACAAAGAAATGTGTCAGTGAACACAAGCTTGGTTAACACTGTGCTTGGTATACACTACACTCCGTCAGTGTATACTAGAATGCTTCATTTACCGACAACATTGCGTTGTGTTTTTAAACTCTATTCTTCATCATAGATGAATGCAACATAATAAAGTCAATTTCATCAAGTCATAGACTCATCAAAAATTTACTCAGTGTTTTCCTTATCCTTATTTGACATATACATCTTCCTCATGTAGATATTTTTTTTCGTCATCTCTTTCACCTTTCTCCAGATGTTTCGATATAGTAACTTACAAGATAAGTACTATAAAGCTAGTTGACATCAATGACAACATAATACTGATTTAATCATCTTGCATATCTAATCAACAATTCCTCAATGATCTTTAATCATAGATTCTTCATTCAGGTTCTAAATCAGTTGTAGTTCATCAGGGAGTTTAGAAAATGACTGGTGGATTTGAAAAACCCATGGAAGGCATACTTGTGGTGAATACATTTTCTTTTCCTTATGCCTGGGTAGATGTTTGTTGGGGGGTGAATGAAGATGTGTGTGTTCCCCATGAAAAGGGTGATGTAGATGTGGAAGCTTCCTAGGAGAAAGAGGAGAACAATTACATCACCCTCGTAAATGATGTCATTGGTGTAAAATATTATGAAGTGAATGGGAAGGATAATTGTGTTGCCCCCAAAAATAATGGTGTTGAAGTAGAGGCTTGCTGGAAAGATGAGGGAAACAATTATGTTTACCCTAGGAATGGTGGTAGTGAGGTAGAAGCCTATGAAGTGAATGGGAAGGATGATTGTGTTGCCCCCAAAAAGAATGGTGCTGGTTGGCCCATGGAAGGTGGTGGAACTGCTTGTGTAAAGGTTTGCGTGGGAGGTGGTGTTTTGTTTTGCAATAAGCTTTGGGTAGGGATGATGGATTGAGCTGCTATGGAAGATGATGGTGCACCTATGAGAGGAAAAGGAGTGGATTGTGTTTCTTGTATTGTAGGGCTTGTGAAATTGCTTTGAAAAAGAGGAGGGATGGGAGAAGCTACTTTTGATATGTGGAAAAGTAGATCAGGGATCTGTTGGATGATGGGGGTGTATACTTGTATTGGAATTTGGATGTTGTTGATGGGAATGGAAGGTTGGATATATGGTGGAATGGGAGTACCCTCTTGTGTGAAGTTAGACAACATGCTTCATTGATTCTGAGAATTGAGTGCACAAACTATTTGTGCATTCCTCAGATTATTCATGAATGTTTCTATCACCAAAGAAGCTGGGGGGATATTGAGATCATCCCACACATTACTATTTTGATGAATCTAGGGATCATAAGCTACCATTGTGCTAGTAGAAATGTTGGGATCAAATGAACTGGGGACTTGATAAGGATCCATGTTCCTTCATTATCTAGATCTTGTTTTGACAGGCATGGAGTGGAGATCTAAAGATGCAGATGCTAGATGGATGTAATATATTCCTCAAAGACTCTAAAGAATGATGGATGCAAGTCTAAGAACCTTCTAAGGATGGTGGATTTCTAGAATGAAATGCAATGCAAGGATTGGTGAGATGCTTGGATTTGGATCAATGATGGTGGTAGATTAGCGGAAGATGGTGATAGGTTGGTGAAATTCTTAGCAATGATGGAGGATTGGTGGGATACTCTGATTTGGATCAAGATTTGGTAAATGATTGGTGGGATACTGGTGGAAGATTACTAAGTGTCAACAAATGAGCTATTTTTTTCCCAATGGAGGATCAGTGTTAGGATTTGGTCAACCTAGGGTAGACTGATGATCTTTGGTCAACTAGATTTTTATCATCCAAGCCAATCTCTTTCTTGAGATGATGAGGTTGTGCAAGAACAAGTTGGATTTCCTTTAGACAATGCTTTGTCAAAAAGGGGTTGATTTCTAATTTAGGATAGGGATTGAAAACAACTCAAAGGTTTTGAACACTAAGTGTTTTTTTTTGGATTTGGGATCACTGGATTTGGTGTAAGGATGGTGAGGTTGACTTAGATAAATGGATGCTAGATTTGGATCAAGGATTTGGGATTCTAATTTTGGATTGCTAATCGAATGATGGAATGATGCTATTTCTAAGAGGATGAACTAGATGCAATTGAAATGGATGACCTATGATGCAACTAGGAAGATGATGATGAATACAACTAAGAATGATTTAAAGATACAACTAAGATTTGGTGGTGATGCAAGGATGAGACTAGGATGAGCTAGGATGAAGGACTGTCGAGATAGGATTTGGGATCCGAAGGTAGAATGGACATGCAATGGATCTAGCTAGTCTTCTCTTTCAAGATTGACGTAGCGATGGTTTACTCAGAATTGGTAAGAAAATTGCTTGAATCTTGCATTATAGCCCACATTATCAAGCTTTTCTTGGTACTTTTCTTCGTCTTGGGTTGCTTGTACAAAAGATTGATGGATTTTAAGATTTCTCTCTGCAACTTTCTTCTCTCGATAGGCTTGGGATTTGGGAAGTTTAGCCTTTAGGCGCTTGGTTAAATCAGACATAACTTTGGGGAGATTTTGGTAATTGGATTGAGACAAAGCTTTGGGTATTTGATTTTGAAGGATTCTTCTGAAAGGTTTTCTGAGTATCTTGAATCAAGTTGTAGATCATTTTGATGTTTCCAATGGAAAAGGCTACACTTGAAAAAGAATTTTTGAAACAATAATCACACAAGGGACAAGGAAACCTTGTGGGATATAAGCAAGATGAAAAAATCCTGAATTTGAAAAAGCTTTTGAAAGGTGTATATTCCAACAAATGTTTTCACTGAGCTTTTGACTATGCAAATCACTTCAAGAAGATCTACCTAAGGGAGGTGAGTATCAAAATCCTTGCCCATAGCTTGATACCCTATGAAAGGGGATACACATGGTGAGTATCTTAAGGTGATCTGATAAACCCCTTGGATCAGTCCTTGCACAAGGATTATGATACCTTTAGATGTAGATAGGGTATCTTCTATGTTAATAGGTTTGTAGTTGTTCTATGGAGTCCTCCCAATCAGTTTGTACATGCGTGATTCACTGAAGAACCTAGTTGACCATGCTAGAATCATAGGGATTATTCACCTACCCTGGGCTACCATCAACACACATCACTCAAGCTTGAGGGGATGTAAGAGAGTGTTTTCTCAGTGATTTATTTCTCTACCAGCTAGGGAAGGTACCAGTTTGAGGTCATTCTCTGAAGAGGAAGCACTTTTCTCCCCAGACAAGCCTCTCTAAAAGTAAAAGAGGTGAACTTGTATGAGTTCAAGTGTTTTACGTTACTTAAATTAACAAGGATTTGCAGAAATGGAAAACTCCTAGATGCACACCATGAAGATTCTTTTCAAAAATTGATTTAAGTCTGTTGAATTGAAAATGTTGAAGACACAAGTGTTTAAGCTTTTGATTTTTTCTTTCTCTCTTCAAAAAGTAAAACTTCGAGTGATTGCAAGTTCTTTATTTGGGCATTCGAGATTGAGTTTGCGTGTTGCTTTAGAAATTTGAAATGAACTGAATTTTGAAAGATAAGGGAATAGAGATGCTTTTTAATTAACTTTTTAGTTCATTCAAGAGTGTGTTTAATTTTTAAAATGAAATTGACTCCTTTGGACTTTGGTTCATTTCTTTAGTTTCATTGAAGAATTGTTTGTCTTTTACTCAATTTTTTTAGATCCAAAGAAAAAAGTTCCTAGATTAGTTTGATGCATGAATTTGAAAAAGCATTCAAGACTTTGCAACATGAAGTTTGTTTTAATCAAGCACAAAACATTTGTTTAGTAACCTTTAGGAATGATTAGATTTGTTTAGGAACCCTTTAAGGAACATTTGCAGATCTACTCCTAGACTAAGTGAAATTTGAAAAACACTTAGGATATTTGCACACGAAGTTCAATTTGGCTTAAGATAATGCATCAAGTTTGATTTAGGACCAATTAGGATTTCTTAGAGTTGATTTAGAAACCTTTTATATTTTCAATGTAGATTTTAAGGTTCCTTTTATGCTTCCAAAACAAGAAATGTTCCTACTTTGTGTAAATGCATTCTAAAGTCCTAGATTTGCATGATTGAAGTTCATTTTAGCAAACTGAAAGACTTTAGGGATGATGTTGATTTCTTTTAGGACCAAATAGGAATTTTTTTAGTTGATTAGGACTGATTAGGAACTCAATAGGAAATATTTGTAGATTTGTTAGTTTTTTAGGCACTCAAGAGTGTATTGATGTTCATTTTAAGCCAACCGAATGAAATTTTGAGGTTCCTAAACATGCAAGAAGGTTCATGAGCCTTAAGGATTTATTGTTTTGGTGATATCCTTTCCCTCCAAGAAGTACCTACAAAACATGGAGTTTAGAACTTGCAAAAACCAAAGGTTGAAACTTAATAAAAAACAAGAAATTACCTCTTTTTGGTATGAATGCACTGTTACAGAGAACAAATGCACAGTTCTAGGTGACAAATGTGTCATTTATACTCTTTCACATATGCGCAGAAACAAAGAATGTATGCACAATTAAACCTATTCTACCAAGTAGTGCTTAAAATGTAAGTTTTTTTATAAGAAAAAAATGCGTAGCTGTATTGAACAAATGCATAGCTATATTAAACAAATGTGTAGCTATATTGAACAAATGCGCAGCTGTATTGAACAAATGTGCAGCTTTAGTGAACAAATGCGTAGCAAAATTAAATATATGCGTAGCTCTGGTGAATAAATGCGTAGTTTTACAATGTTCACACAAATGCACATTTTTGGACAATGAATGCACAAGTGAGACCAAGAGTGAAATGATACAATTCAAATTTTTGAAAAAATATATTAAAAATGGACAAGGAAGGTTGATTTTGAAGAAGATGATCAGGATAGGGGTCCCACCGGGCATGCCAAAATATGATGAGTGAAAACCTAATATGTCTTGAAAGGTTTAGATCATTCAAACATTAATGAACATGAATCTAACAATATATTCATAAACTTAAACATAAAAATGAATACAAAGATACTTAGATAGAACTGAAACGGGAGCACCCTATCACCATTTGATTTGTTCTCACTTTAGGGATGTGGGTGTTCTCTAAAATCATTAGGAGAATATCCCTAATGATGACTAGGAGATATTAGGATAGGTTAGGGACCATAAGAACCCCATAATGGCACAAAACTGAGTATATAACACCTATTTTTCCCCTAAGGCCTTAAGGATCCTGAAAAATCAAGAATGCAATTAAGGATATTTATGAGTAATCTATGATTGTTTTTAGACCAAAATAAATATGATATGATACTACACTATAAAAAACAATAATAGAGACTATTATTTATCCATTAATTCTATGCTAAGATGTGTTAGAAAGCTTGAAGAAACAAAGAAATCTAACAATTATGAAAAAGTTTAAGGATCTAGAGCTATTATAGCATTATAACTCTACTTAATATGAGTAATGTAAATTCTATATTTTCTCTTGGGAAGTTAGGGTATTTATAGGATATGGTAAGGGCTTGGGTTAGGAGGATGAGTTAGAGTTAGAGGTAAGGTCTGGGGTAGATTAAGTGGTAAGGTTTGCGATATGGTAAGATTTAGCTTGGGTTAAGGGTTTCTCAAACATATGTGAGAAACACTAGGGAAGTGTACAAGGGTAACATGCATGGAAGAAGAGACATAGGTCTCTTTATGAGGCTATAAGAAGCCTTAAAGAGGGTGTAAGAGGCTTTAATGAGTCTCTAAGACTCATAAATGGATGGGTTTGATTCAAAGTCAAAGACACTTAGATTAGGATAAGAAGGTTAGGAAACACCTTCCAGATAGTTTTAGGAAGGTTTTAGGGAAGTTTAGGAAAGATTAGGAAAGTCTAGGAAATTCTAGAAGATTCTTCGATTTTGAGGGGTTTTTAATAAATATTTCATTTATTAAAAGGATTTTGGTCAATTTATCAAATAATTAATAAATTTTGTAGGGAATGATGTTTAAATTAGATTTAAACATTTTGGGAGGGGTTTCCTTTTTTTTTTTTTTTGGTAAAAGGCCGAAGCCTTGAAAGTTTTTTATTAATATAAAAGTTATTTTACAATGTGACCCCGCTTACTGTAGGTGCTGGTAGGAAAGAGCGGGGTTGAGAAAACCTCCAGCCTTGCCCGGGATTGAAGTCCTATACTTATACAAAATTTACATGGGCATACCCATGACTCGACAATTGTCGAGATTTGTAAATATACATAGCTACCATAGGCATACCCATGGCTCGATATCTATCGAGATTTATACATCATTTCGTGGGCGTACCCAAGACTCAATAAGTTTGAGATATGTTTTTTCTTTTAAAATCATATTTTAGTTGGTATACATTGACTGGTGTTTTGACTAGAATAAGTCCTTTATACAATTAAATATCATTATCTGATCCTCTTCTTGTCAATAATGATTTGTTCATCTAGATATGAAAAATACCTGAAATATAAGACATCTTCCAAAACCAGGGGTTAACCAACATATATATAAAGAACTTTTACCTTGATTTCATTACCTGTCTAAAAATAGTGGGTATTATTTAAAAAAAATGTTATAATTAGAAGTAAAGTGTCATCATAACCTCAGTTTTTACCTTTCCAATCATTGCTATTAAAATATTCTTACCTTTATTTAATCAAATACCTTACTGAAATAATAGTGATAGAGACCAAATGCGCCTAAAAATTCATAGCCCTTACCAATTAAGGTTGTAATTTCTTGTAACTTATAATCATTAAGAGTGATTGCCAAAGGACAAAGCCTACTCTACTTTATTATGTTATCAAGAAGAAGTGCTAGACTAAGGTATATTGCAGGTCTATATATATTAAATCAAAGGAAATTCCAACTGAGGGAATAACATCTCTTAAGAGAGATTAGCCAAAGTCCAAATTACCATTACATATGGTTATATATATTATCCTAAATATATATAACCTGATGTACAGTCTATTAGCCATGCTGTGAAGCCAACCAAAGATAATCTTGATACTCAAAATTCATATATTGAAGTTGATCAACTATGTACAAATATAGATATACATTTAACAACATATCTATATTTATACAAAGCAAAAAGATTGAATAAATCATGATTCTGAACTTTGTAAATCTATAAAACTTAGTAATCAGCACCAGTACGAATTTGGTCACATGATCGCAAGAGTGGAAGGGATGCCTTGCAATCATGCAACAAGGCATATGTACTAAGTGTAGTGGCTGGGGTAGATGAGCAGTTGTAGCAAGGACTAGTTGTATATATTACCCTAAATATATATAACCAAATGTACAATCTAACATCAATGCTATGAATCCAACCAAAGAAATCTTGATATTCAAAATTCATATATTGAAACTGATCAACTATATATAAATATAGATATAAATTTATCAGCATATCTTTATTTATACAAAGTAAAAAGATTGAAGAAATCATGATTCTAAACTTTGTAAATCTATAAAACTTAGCAATCAACATTAATATGAATCTGGTCACATGATCACAAGAGTGGAAGGGATGCCTTGTGATCATGTGACAAGGCATATGTACTAAGTGCAATGGCTGGGGCAGATGAGAGGTAGTCAAAATTTCACTCCATCTCCGGCCAGTCTTCATCAAAACTGTCTTCATCCTTAAAAGTCATGAGAGCCACCTTGTCAGACTGAGGGATATTAATCAATTCCTCAATGTAGGTTTGCACAGATCAATCCAAGAAAGGGATTGTGAGGTTTTGGTCAATACAATGGACCATCTTCTCCAAACCACCCAGATGTTCTGCTAAGAACACTTCCCTAGCTACTCATATTATGTCCTCTTCCTTTTTGCCTGCAAAGGTAGAAAGGGCTATAAACTGGCCAATGACCCCTCCATTTGTTCTATAGGTAAAGGAGTTGTCAAAGTGTTGATCCCCTTTAGCTTTCACCAGCACCCTTCTGGTTGAATCTAGGAGTGGAGTCAGCATTTGATTCATTATTTTCTGACCGTTCGATGATCTTACATCAATGGTAAAGCTTTAACTGTAATGACTTCCTCCAAAGCTCCATTAGAAAATCAATGATCAGGATTCAGATCTGACTCAACTTTAAAACACCACCATAGATCTCTTTAAAATTTGTGGGCTTCCCTCTTAACAGTTTGTCTTTAGTCATGCAACTATGCAGTCATGAAATTAACCACCATAGGAAATCGGTTACACTTGGCGAATTGACGACTAAAGGGTTACTGCTAGTTCATGAAATATTTTCCTCCATCGCTAAAAAAAATTAAAAATTTAGCGATCATGCGAGTGCTGCTTGCTAATTTGCCAAGTCCACTAGACCCTCACCAAAACATCACACGATCTAGCGAACAAAGAGAAACTTTATTAGCACCGCTCAAAATATATCCTTACCACCAAATGGACTTAGAAACTTATCTGAGCCCACACAAGAAGATCGATGGTAGGTCACATGATTGCATGGGCCAGAAAGATTCCAAGCGATCATGCAACTATCGTTGATCAAGACTCTTCCCACCCATTGGAACACCGGGCCCACCTTGGAACCCTGCCACCTCGGTACATTGCCAACCAACCAGAGCACAGCATGTCATCATCTTCCCTGACAGTGGTTGCACCAACCTTCTTCCATCAATGGGCCTACAGCATACGTGGCACCCTTATCGCATGATCACAAGCAGTGAAAATGGCTCTTGTGATCATGCGACAAGGCCAAAAGATGACACCTCACCCCCCTTTTCTAATAGTAGGACCACACCGAGCACATTACCCTTTGAACTGAATCGATGGCTCTCACTGAATCTCATTGGTTAAAAAGCTTGTAGCTTTCCATGACGGTGTAGTGAGGATCGTCAATCCTGCACACCTATTAATTCTTGTCAAACCTACCTGCCACCTCAGACCAACTGAAAAACACCACATCACACCAACCAATGGGCTTTAGCACAAGAAGTAGCCTTGTCACATGGTCGCAAGCAGTGAAAATGGCTCTTGCGATCATGCGACAAGGCCAAAAGATGCCCTCCAAATGTATGAAATAATAAAACCAGGGGGAACTAAGGACTTAGGAAGCAATCTTAGAGGGGACCCCACCCGACAAGGTAACTCCAGTCGCATGATCACATAGCAATAAAAAAAGCTATGTGATCATGTGACAAGGCTAAAGATAACCCAAAACCTTAGAAAGATTTAATAAAATGTAGGTGCTTAGACTTAGGGATAGGGAAAGGGGACCCGCCAAAAACAACAGTTGCATGATCGCATAGGCTAGAAATAACCTATGTGATCATGTGACTAACCCACTTAGAAACATGAAAAGAGCATTTTAATCAACAATTGTGAGCTCTAAAAAGGGGGTACTTGTAGTTATCATGATGCAGGTCATGATGATAATGAGTAGAGATAAGCACCTTCGAGAAAGATGATATCCGTGTTCTAAAAAGGAGTACTTGTAATTATGTCTGAATATTATAGGGATCTAGATATCTCCAAGGATAGACTGATAAAGTGCATTATGCAAACTTGGATGAATATTAATCCTTGGCAAGTAAAAATGATGAGGGGATAAAATTCAACTTTAATGGAGGAAGCCTTGTTAAAGCCATGGATCTTTTGAATACTATTATCATGATGACAAGAAGGAACTGAGATATATAAGTTATAATGGTTGTAATAACATAAATGCTTGATTGGCTGTATTGAGACTACCAAGTTATCATTGCCAGCAGAGACACCTTCATCACAACTTAGATAATGATAGCTATCCCTTAGTCTGCTTCCAGGAGGGAAATTTGTAGCAATCATGATATTGAAACATGCTAAGTGGAGGAAATGTAAAAAACTCAATAAATAGAAAGGATTGTTCATCAAAATATATCTGACCCATCTACTATGGGTAGAGATGAAGGAGAGGATACAATCCTTAGGTGAATATGCTAGAGTTGTAATTGAAATCCTGAGATACATATGTTATAGTTAATGATATAATCTCTAAATTGATATCAAGGGACACCTTGCTTTATTATTTAAATGAGCCCATAGCTTGAGTATTACTCTAACAGGGGAGTATTGTTCAACTCGGGGAGGAGAAAGGTGGGCGTGAGTATCTTCATTAAATAAATAGGCAATATACCATGGTTCTGGTTATTATAGTATACATACTTGGTGGGGTAGGAGGGAACAAGAATTAGAATAGCTGATTTTATGTTTTGATTACTGGGATGGAAGTAATTAACGAGTTAGATTCTTTTTTTATAATCCAGCAGCAAGAAGGTATATTAGCTAAGAGTATACTAGGTTTGATGTTCACCTATGATAGTTATTAAACCTCTGCTGTGCTAGATCTTTTGATTGTATTGCTGCAAAGGTCAAAGCTAAAAATTTGCTCCATTCTCTTGCTAGAACTAGCCAAGAGACTCAATATTGCATTTTAAAAGGACAAGAGATTAAAGGAATGTGGAGCTACAATGTCTAAAAGGAAAAGGCTAAGTTTGTGAACCTACTCATAATCTCTGATTAATCTAATTTATTATTAGTTAAGGGTCCCATATGATTCTTTAGTAAGCTATCTTCCCCAAAGAGCTCCTATATTCTTATAAGTAAGAAGGGTTCCTGTGGTTAGAATGTCTCTATATGAGGATCCTGTATCCTCATAGCAGAGTCAGTTTCCCAATCTTCCTACTGAGGTTAACATAGGGTAAGGTCTCTACCTTAACCTTATCATTAAAATACCTCTTAAACTATTATATATGTTGTTCCAATGTTACTACTCCATTGGCACCTAGATTCGCTAACTTATCAACCTTTGTGTTTCCTTCTTTGAAAGTATGTTTGATTTCATAATTGCGAATATTATCCATTAATAAATTAATCTCTTCTATTTTTGAATTTAAAACCCAATTAGGATTTTTTTTAGTGCAGATGGCATTGATAATATTTGGGAGTCTCCTTCAACAATTACTTTGGAAATGTTAAGATTTTTGCATAATTTAAGCCCTTCTAATGCTGCTACACATTCGGCCATATTGTTGGTTGTAGGGCTAATGGGTCTTGAGAATTTTGCTACCACTTCTAATTTCCAATTGCAGATGATCCCTCCTATACCTACTACCCTAGGATTGCCTTGGGATGCTCTGTCAAAGTTGAGTTTATACCAACCAGCTTTTGGTGGTATCCATTTATAGGATGCTCTATCTATTTTAGTTTTGGATCCCCCTTTACCATAGAGGGGAGGGATAGCTAGTTTTGACCATTTGCACCTGATTTTGTTATCCCAACTCTTAAAGGAATCTTCATAGCTCTGTTTGTCCTCGAGTTTATTGTTAATAATTTCTACGATGGATGCTTCTATCTTGTTAGCTATTGAGTTCCAAGTTAATTTTTGGTCCATAAAAATCCTTTTGTTTCTTTCTTTCCATAATTCCCATACTAATATAGAAGGTGCTATTGTCCATATGTCCTTGAAGAGATTGTATTTATACAGAGATGGCTAGGCTTTAAGGTTGCTAATTAAATCACAATGAGAAGGAAATTTCCATCCTAAACTTTGATGAAGCCAATTCCAACAATTTTGAGAAAAAGGACAATTAAGGAGAATGTGATTGGCATCCTCAGAATGGTTTTCACATAGCGGGCATCTAGATGGTCCTTCAAATCCTAATTTATTAAGCCTGTCTATAGTAAGAATTCTATTTTGTAATACCGCCCATAAGAACAATCCAGCTTTAGGGAGGCAGGATTTGTTCTAGCAAAGGTTCAAAGGTATATCGATGTTATCCATATTTTGGTTCTTAATAATTGTATTGTAACCCTCCTTAACAAAGTATTTTCCGTTGTTAGATCCTGTCCATATTAAAGTATCTAGTCTATCTTTAAGAATTACTTCTCTATCATTTAAGATTGTTAGGAGGTTGTTCTTCTCTAGCCAAGCATCCTCAATTATATTTGTAACATTCCATTTATTGTCTTCCATCTTGCCTAGGTAGTCCTTAAGGTAAGGGCCAATGACTCTTTTGCATTCTTCCATAAACTCCTTGGAGAAAACTAGTTTGTTAAGGGAGGGAAGGCCTGCCCATGAATCCTCCCAAAATAAAGCTTGATCTCCTACTCCTAGATCCCAAGAAAGGAATTTGCTGATAATCCCTCTGCAATCCTTAATAAAATTCCATATCCGTGAGCCCTTAACATGTGATTGAGACCTGAAAATATTGATGGGATCCACATCAAGGATGTACTTATGTAATAAAATTGATGCCCACTTACTGCTTGATTATTTGAACATTCTCCATATAAGTTTAGCCCCAAGGGCTTGGTTTTGCCATAATAGATTGTTAATGCCTAGGCCCCCTTTAGAAATCAGTTTACATAGAGTATCCCATTTGATAAGGGCAATTTTTTTTTCCTCAGATGGACCTTGCCAATAGAATTCTCAAAGAATTTTTTCTAATTCCTTTTTAATGCAAATTGGGAGGGGTAGGACTCACTTCCTATCTACTAGCTAATCCAAGTAAAATCATATCATCCGCAAACTATTGATGAGTTATATTTGACACATTTTTTGAGGCTTTCAATCCCAGGATTTTCCCTTCTAAATGAAGCTTAGTAATTGATCTCCCCAACGCTTCTACCATAATGACATATAGAAAGGGGGATAATGGATCTCCTTGCTGAATACCCCTGGATATACTAAAAAAGCCTTCTGGGGTACCATTGACAAGAATAGAAATCCTAGGAGTTGAGATGCAGTTAAAGATAAGATTAATCCATTGTTTAGAAAAACCAAACGCTTCCATACATTTGCACAGGAATCTCCAATCTACTTTATCGTATGCTTTTTGAATGTCAATTTTCATTAACATACTAGGTTCCTTTGTTATCTGAGCAGTATGGACTATTTCTTGCGCTATAATAATACCATCCAGAATTGATCTATTTGCTACAAAGCCCATCTGCTCTTCCGAGATAATCATTGAAAGGATGGATTTGATTCTATTAGCTAAGCATTTTGATAGAATCTTGTATATGGTATTACAAAGGGAGATAGGTATGAAATCCCCTGGTTCTGAACACTCATCTTTCTTCAAGATAAGAGTAAAGAAGGTATTATTAATTTCACTTAATAAAGATCCTAAATTTCTAGTAGCTTCCATAGCTTGCCATACTTCTTCTCCAACGAAATGCCAACATTTTTGGAAGAAGTCGGCTTGGAAACCATCTGGGCCTGGTGCTTTATCCGGATGTAGTTGAAACACTATTTCTTTGACCTCTTCTATTGAGAGCTTATTATTCATCATTTTGTTGTTAGAATCCATAATCAACTTAGGAATAGATTTAAGCATTTCATTTTAGGCATGAAGGTCAAAAGCTTCTGTAGTGTTGAATAGGGAGTTGTAAAAATTCATTAGTACATTTGAGATTTGTATAGGATCCTCAGTAATAAGTCCCTCAGCTGACTTAATTTTGGTTATTCTATTGATGCTCCTTTTAAAATTAGTTGTATTATGAAAGAATTTAGTGTTACTATCGCCCTCCTTAAGCCAAGATTCCCTGGATTTTTGCTTCCAAAAGATTTCTTCTTTGAGAAGTATATCATTGTATCTAGCCATCAACTCTTTTTCCTTATGGAAACTAAGATCATTCATACCTTGTTCTATTACTATGTTGTTAAGGTCAGAGATTTCTTGTTCTACCTTGGTTTTTTCTTCGAATATATCATTGAAGTGATTCTTATTCCATTCTAACACTTTTTTTTTAATAATTTTTAATTTAGCTGTTAAGCGGAACATTTTCAATCCTTTGACCGAGGTTTGTTTCCACCAATCCTCAAGAAGGATTATGAATTTTGGATTTTGGAACCACATAAATTCAAATTTAAATGGATTCCTTGAGGGTTTAGAATTTTTTGTTATGGTAAGCCTGATAGGGAAGTGATCCGATCCTACTTCAGGAAGTATCTCCGCACTGACTATTTGATTAAAGTTTTTGGAATTAGTTCTAGTAAAGAATCTATCTAATTTTTTAGCTATGTAGTTGAAGCCCGCTCTTCTATTATTCCAAGTATAGATTCCATTAATAGTATTTATGCTTATTAGATGATTAACCTCAGCCCATTTGCCAAAGTCTTTATGAGATTGTGAAATATACTGCGAGCCTCCAAATTTTTCATCTAGATTTAAGATAGCATTGAAATCTCCTCCAATGATGAAGGGATGTTCTCATTTTTCAATTAGAAGATTTTGTATTTCCATCCAAACTTTTCTTTTTTCCTCATTAGGGATTGGCCCATATATGTTGATCAGGTAAAATTTTAAATAGGATTTTTGGCTATTAATTGTTAATGTCATCCATCTATCGTTAATGAGTGCAAGTTGGGCCATTACTTTATGGGGATCCCATAGAAATACCAAACCACTAGAGAAGCCTACTGATGGGACATATTCTGACTTCCATATACCTAGTCTTTTACTAAACTTGTTAATTTCATCTTTATTAAGCTTAGTTTCTTGTAACATAATGATTTCAGAGTCAAAGTTTCTTAAATATCTTTTGATTAGTTGTTGTTTGTTAGGGGCATTTAGACCCCTAACATTCCAAGTAGTGACTTTCATTATTCTTTGGGAAGGAACTTCCCCTTCCCTGTGTTCAAAATATCCGCTATCTTTTTTTGGTTACCTCCATTACCATCCAACGTTCTCAACTCAACAGCTGACTTCCTACCTCTTTTCTTTTTGAGTTTATTAATATTGGGTGTACTTAAACTACCTCTGTTTATGGCTATGCCTAATTCTTTGTTTTCATTAGTGATCTGGAAAAGGCCTTCTATTGCTTCTTTAACCAAAGTTGTTTCTCCATCAAACCTTATTATAGAATTAACCTAGTTGTTTGAGTTTTTTTGCTCATTTAAGGAACAATCTAGGGGTTCATCTCTATCTATGATCTCCTTGCCATAAATTTCCACTATATCTACATCATTTCCTGCCAAATCTAGATTTAATGCTTCTAGCTCTAGAGGAATATAAACAGCTAGTTCCTTCCCATTAACACAAGTAAGCACATTTAAGTTTTCCTTATCATTTATATTTTTCCCTTTTGTGTTATGCCTGTCTATAGCTTCTTGAATGATTTTTTTATCTGATTGGTCTGAATTTTTGTCAGGGTTATCCAAAAGTGCAAATTTTGAAGCTTCCTTTTCTGGGGAAGAGGGAAGGAGATGCTGATTTGGACTATTATTCTATTCCTTATTTTATTCTAGGATGCATTCCTGAATTTGTTTAATTAGTATTTCCTTTTAGAGTTTTAGTTCATCGAAGTCACAAGTTTCGTCAAGAAACATGTCCATAAGTTCCTCCGTTATTGATTTTCCTAAGTAATTAATAATTTGATTCACCTCCTCTTCTGTTCTATTTACCTGCTCAACTAATTCTACTGCATCAGCACATTCCAGCTTCAAAATCAAATTAGTTGGTAGTTCAGTCCTATTACCTTCATCTTGAAAACAAATTTTATTATTATTTGTTCCAAGTTCTATTTGTTCTGACTTACTCTCCCTATTGAATTTTTCATATGTTTCTTGCCTTATAATGTTAACTGGGTTATTATTTATTGGAAGCATTGCTTCAGATATTTGGGGGTTTGTTAGATTAACCATAGGTAAATTAATTGGGTGTTGATCGGGTATTGATTTGTCTGTATTATTAATTTTACAGCCATAGTCCAAACTTTTTTGTTTATTGTTCTCAGTTATATTTTCCATGTTCAGGCTCAATATTTTCATGGTTTCTATCCTCCTTAAAGAAGTATGAGCGTTGGATGAGTCCCGAGGAGTGTCATTTATAGCCAGAGTGTTGATTTTATACAAATTGGGAGGAGGAATCTTAGAATACTCCTCTTCATTATTCAGGATTTCAAAACCCCCTTTATTATTTAAGAAGTTTACTTTTATTCTATTGTCTATGCCATGGTGAAAATCCGAGCAATCTCTAAGAGTAAGTGAGAAAGGATTTCCTCCTTTCTCAGAATCTTCTATGTAGTTATGTAAGATCTGGGGATTTATAATTATGGAATTAGAGTTAAAACACATCTGAAGGGGAGGAATGTAATTATCATGATAATTTAAATTAATTATGATAATCACATCTATTTTGTTATGTTTAGTTTTAACTATCCTTTTAAAAATTCTAATTATATTGCCTATATTTTTAATGATTTCTGGATGATTAAATTCTAATAGCAGATTTCTTAATAAAATAGCTTTTTCTACTTGGAAATCTGCTACTTTTATTGGATTAAAAAAGGGAAACCATGAGCATACAAAAAAGGAAATATCTCTGAATTTTAGATAACCTTTCTCTAAAATATCATTTTTGAGCTTACTACTCTTGCAATCTACAAAAATAAAGTTATATGTCATGATAGTAGTACTTACCTCTAGGGGAAGAAGTGATGCCAAACCTTTGATTGTATCCTCTAAAAGGGCACCTGTACCCATCCATTTGCGTATGACACCTGTTTCTACATAAACATGCTAATTTTGCACAATGTATTTTTCATCCAATGTTATCCTAAGATGATTAGGACCATGATTACCATATTTTGAAAGTGTTGAATGGCTATGGTTAGCTGCACACCTATGTGGTGGGGTGTAAATGCTATCATTACACTTATCATGAAATAGATTACCCTCATTATAGGGTTTAACCATATTATATGACTTCCTGTTCATAGAACCCATATTTTCCTTCCTTCGATGAGGAGGGCTATAAGCATTTGGGGATCTATGAATAAAAGCTAGATCTTTAATATCCTTAGAAGTTCTTTGTGCCATGCCTATAGTTTTGGATAGGGGGAGAGGGGAATTTCTCATATTGGGTTGTGCAGGTTCACCTTCTAGATGTGATTTCCCCCAGGAAGCTACTCCCCCTCCCAAAACCCTACTACTCTGATGATTTACTAAGTGCGAAAATTTGTTACTAGGGTTAATATCCCTACTTAGTATTTCAAAAGAATTTTTAAGAACAATATTACTGCTATTGTGATTTATAGGAGAGGATTTTACCATTTTCCTACCTTTGACCATCTGCCATTCCTCTTTTCTTGATCTGCCACCACCAGAAGATGCCTTAGTCTCTATCAATCCTCCTCCCCTCGCAGCAAATAGAGGTTCATAGGGGCATTTGGCTAGGGATGTCCTGGATGATAGAGCCTTTACGGTCTCGGGGTGATCATACTGCTTACTTTTTGATAGCCATGGATAGGGTTTGTACAAATTGTGAGTGGTAAGGTTTTGAGAAGCTGCCACTCCATCTTTCCCCACTTTGGAGTTAGCTTGAAGTGAGACCTGCTCAATAGACTTTTCCCTTACCATCTCTAAATTATTTTTCTTCAAATTTGCATACTTGGTTTTAGCAAAAAAATTCATTTGTGCGTCCAGTGATTTGATAGAGAAAACCTTTAGCTCCGTAATCTTGTTTTGGAACCAATAGCCATTGGAAGTATGGTTTTCAGAACCAGGTTCCAAAACCCTAGTTTTAATTGCTAAACACTTATCAGATTTCTTAGCGATATGCTCTTTGTAACCATTGTTCAGGGGATTAACTGAATTAACATGTGAAGCGATGATCTTGTCCTTAGATTGCTCATTTTACTGAGCATCCTGCAAACTTTTTTCCTTCTACTTCACAATGAACTCATTGAGGTGATCGTAATTGGGATGGAGATGACGGACATCCCTGAGTTTGCAGTCTGTATGTTTGTGCCCATATTGCCAACAATTAAAACAATAACTAGTGAATTCCTTTTCTAGGCTAGAATATCTAGTATCCAAATATTGAGCAGGCTTGGAGGACAATTTTGCCGAGGTAGAATCTAGATTTTTGGCTTTTTCTAGGTCATGATGAATAAGCCCTAGCTTGACCTGACGATTCTGCAAAGTTATTTTCCTTTGAAGTCTAATTTTTTGCATTTTCGCAAGCAGTCCACCTAAAATACTTGGCATTAATTTAACATTAACGATTGGGAGGGGTTTCCTTAGCTAAACATTTTTAATTAAGATAAAGGGATTTAATGACATAATAATAAATAAATTAAATAAATAAATAAATAATTAATCAAATGATGATCTCATCAGGATTTTTTCAAAAAATAAAAATACTTTTATTTTCTAAAGGATTTTTAGGTGTCTACAAAAACAATATAACATTTTTGAAATATGAAATATACATCACATGATATGATTCACCTAATACAATAATAATAAACAATTCTTTCAATTTGATAAATTTTAGACTAAGTTAAGGTGGTCGGACATGACATTTTTTATATTCAGGAAAATTTGTACCATAAAAATCATAATTAATTATTTAATTGGAAAAAAGATTAAAAAAAATAGACATCACATCGGGACATGAGTCTACTACTTTTATGTAGAATCTTATAAAAAAATATTATTATTTGATTTTGTTTAATTTGGTCAGACATACACCTACTTGTTATCTTTCTAGTCCTGATTGATAGACTTGTTGAAAAATAGCTATAACTTTCAAACTATATAACATTCTTGAAATCCAAAACATATGTCACATTCTATGCATTTTCTACTACAAGAAAAATACAAAAAGTTTTTAATTTGATAAAGTTTAGACTGAGTTAACCTGGTCAGACATGAGATTTTTTGTATTCTGGAAATGTTGTAGAAGAAAAGTCATAATTACTTATTTACATGGAAAAAAATTACAAAAAAATATGTGTCACATCCGGATATGAGTTTACTACATATATCTAGAATCTTGTAAAACAAAATTATCATTTGATTGTGTTTAAGTTGGTCATATGTACACCTACTTATTTTTTTCTAAAATGTTCGTATCACTACATTGAAATTTGAAATTTTCAACATATAGAAGAATTGTTTTTCAGAAAAGGCCTAGTACCTTAGCAACTAAATTCAATTTTCTATAGATTCTCTTCTTACATATTTCTAATATAATATTTATAAATTATTCAAAATTTTATGTCAACTTGCCTAAACCTAATTTTCTAAATTTTAATTACCACTTAAGGGCCTAGTTCGACATACCATGATCCTGCACATACCCAAAAATGAACCTTAAAGTGAGAACTTTAGATATGATTTTATACAAAGAGTTACAAAGTATGATAGGTCTAAAGGCCTCCACAGTATTATCACCTAGTGTTTAAGGGATCAAGACTAGGAAAGTAGATTTCAACTCTTTCAGAAGAGTCTTTGTTTCAAAAAATTCCTTGACCATGGGACAAACTTCCTTACACACAATTCCCCAATAGTGCTAGAAGAAGAACATAGGGAATCCATCAAGGCCAGGAGTCTTCTCTCCTTCAAAGGAAAAAAAAACATTATTGATTTCCTTCTCCATTGGGATTGCCTTAAGACTCTCATTAATATTATTGTTGATAATAGATGGAATGGCCAACACAATTTTCTCCTGATTAGCAATAATCAAACTAGAATTCTAGCTGAGAAGATTAACAAAAAAATCAAGCATTTCTTTTTTGATATCTTTGTCATTTTATAACTTTTCCTTTTTGGTATGAAAAAAATCAATTATATTCGTAGCCTTATGCTTCAAGGTTATCATATGGAAGAATCTAGTATTTTGGTCTCCTGATTTAAGCCAAAGGGCTTTCAATCTCTTCCGCAAAAATGTTTCCTCCTTTGAGATTATATTATGATAGTCCAATAGAAAATCATTTGCATCATTTTTGAGATCATCAGAAAGACCCTCACTTTGAATTTGATCCTAGATATTTTTAAGGTCAATCTAAACAAAACTTTTAGTTAAGAATATATCTCCGAAGATCTCCTTGTTCCAAACTTTAACCTTCCTTTTAATGTAGCTTAGTTTATTAGCAACTCTAAACATAGCTAACCCTTCCATTTGATTTTCCACCATTCATCAATATTTTTCATTCAGGTTAGGATGAGCCATCAACAATCTTTCAAAATGAAAAAGGCTAGTTTCTTTTACCACTAAAGGAATTAGCATTAAAGGAAATAGGAAAATGATAAGAACCAATTCTAATCAAGGAAGAGAGAGAACAAGAGTACCTTGAGATCCAATCTAGAGATATGAAGCCTCTTTCTAGCTTCACTTGAATAAGATTAGATCCAATTCTTCTATTAGACCAAGTGTAGGATATACGTTCTAATTCCACATCTAAAAGAGCTTCTTTGTCAACATAATCCATAAGATCCATTCTACTATCCAACTAAGAAGAATTACCTCTCATTTTCTCAATATCTTCAAATAAAGTATTGAAATATCTCATCACCATCCAACTCTCCTATTATAAATTCTTTCTTATATCCTACAATACTTTCCAGAACTTCTCTCTTTCATTTTTGGTATTGGGAGCATAGATATTATGAAAAATCCAATAAAAAATGTCTCTAATATGAGTATCCTTAACAACTATAATACTATTATCTCTATGAATAAGGGACCAATGTATAGAATCTTGGTTCCAAAAAATCACAACTCCACCCAAGGCCCCCTCAAAGTATTTTTCTAATGTTCACTTGGTCATGATTATTTTTATCCAACCTTATTTATTAAGCTCATTATTTTGTGAGCTCTTTGAGAGGGTGTGTTATATAATGTTATGGTTTGAGGACTAACTTGTAATTATGGGATTATGATTTGAGGATAAGTGTTAGATCTAGTTATCTTTTATGGAACCAAAATTTATTATCATTCTTTATATGACTTATGACATATTTTTATGGCTTATGATCTTATGGTAGGTTATTTAGGTGTATAGATGGGAGTGGCTTGCAATAATCATCAAGGCCCACAAGTGGTTCCTAGGATCACTTTTTGTAAGTAACTTAATAAAGTGATAACATGTTATAGTAAATAGAGGGTGTTTTTATTCTAAAAAGAGATATGTTCCTTTACCATACCTAAGTACTTCATTGAGGTATTTACTAGGATGAGAGTGTGAGAAGATGCTTGATTGAGGTCTTGCATGATTAGTATCCTTGTCCCTAGGAGATGTTTACTGATGTTGCATATGATCACTTGAGTGTCAGGGTCTAGAAAGACCTCCATGATAAAAATGAAGGGTTAGACATATGTGATGAAACTTCCCTATATACATCTTAGGGTTCCTACATGTGATTGGTTTCCTCTAGATTAGTTGTTTACCTTTACAACTTTGAGTTGTACCCTTTTAGATAGAGATATTTCAGGATCCCTTGCCAAGTCTTCCTAATGATTGCTTGTGGTATTTTTATCCGAGTGGCATCTGATGCTATCTCCTCAGCATGGTGGCAATGGAATTCTTGGTTCCACATAGTTGGGCACTAGTAGTGTTTCTTTTACCATTGAGATTCCAACGTTCTTGAACCAGTGCTGGATGATCTTTGTTGATGTTACATTTTTCTTTGTTCATCATTATTGGAGACTTTCTTTTACCTTTTAATATATTGTACATGTACCTTGTATATGATTGGTTATTACATACCATGCAACTTGTGCATTGGATGATGGTTTGATGTGTATACCTTATGGTATCAATTGCATTTGTGATTCACTTATATGATGTTGTAATTAACATTTATTTGTATATATGAGATTTTTTAATTATACTTAATCTAAAGTAATTAATTAATGAATATGCAATTCTACATTAAGGAACCCTTGGGAATTTTAATCTATGTGTTGAGTTACTTTTATGAGTATGTTTTGTATTATTGATGGAGGAGCATCCTGGGTGTAAGAGCAATCTTGCATCAACTAAAAATATTTCTATTTTTTTATTCAATAAGGGCTATCCTGTGCAAAGCTTCTATTTATGAGAACTTGCTATTTTTAGTAAGTTGGTCATATGATCTTAGAATGTTCTAATTTTACATGTGGAGGTTCATCTCAGTCATATTAGCCTGCTAGTAAAGTTTCATGGCTAGATCAGGTCTAGTTTTGAAGATATTGAAGATTTTCGGTATTGGCAGTAGGGTACAAAAAATTTGAACTCAATTTTGAAGGTTTTAGAGGCCTCAGATGAGGTCAAAAATTTGGGCGGTAGGTTCTTGCGCAATTCAAGCCTATAGAGCACTTTGTGGCCTTTCTGAAATAGGGTTATAATAGTCAATCAGGTCAACTGGTGATGACTTATGGTCTCTGGAAGTCGGGCCACTTGAAATGGAGGAAAATAATTTTCCTTCAAAATTTATGTCCGGGTTTCAAAAGTTATTTTGAGCTGACTTTAATGTAATAAATTGAAAAATAAAATAATTCTAAGTTTGGTTGGCCTATGGGCTAAATTTCTGGAACCTTATCAGACGATGGAAAATGCCTATATAAAGAAGGCCCATAGTGTTGTCTAGGGTAGTTCTAGTAGTAGATTTGGGTATTGATTCGAGGCTTTGTCCTATAGAATATTGTAAGGGAAGGCCCATGTGGCTTTACATATTGTAATTCTGAAAGTTTGTAACTCCACATTTGTGGAGATAATAAGAAGCCAATTTTCTGTTCTTGCATATTGTTGTTGTTTCTCTATTTCTATTATGTGTTTGTGGTATTAAGGGGAGCACCCTTCATCAACTAATATCAGAGTAGGAGTTCCTGAGCATGTAAAAAAATCACCGACTGTGAGGTAGTTTGCACCAAGACTGTGGTTAGGGTTTCAGTGTGCACCACGAAAATGCCTCCATGAAAGGAACATGGTGGAAGAGTTGGTGTTGTAACACTTGAGGTTAGAGCACTCCAAAGACAAGTACGAGCATTGCAAGAAGAGATTCACAGAGGAATGAATCTTAATGTCAGAGATAAAAGTGAGGATGAAGCTGAAGAAGAAGATCAAGAAGGGGAAGTTGAAGTTGTGAACCAGGAGGAAGAAAGACTTTTTCGGGCCATTTTGAAGATTGGGAAAAGACCTAAGATTGAGGTTCCTATATTTTTAGGAAGCCTTAACCCAGATGAGTTGATCGAATGGATTAATGAATGTGAAGATTATTTTGAGTATGAAGATATTGAGGATCCTAATAGGGTCAAATTCATGAAGGCCAGACTGAAAGGTCATGCAAAGATCTGGTGGCAAGAGATTCAATTGGAGTGAAATAGAAGAGGGAAAGATAAAATCACAAGATAGGATTGAATGGTGGATAAATTGAAGTGACAATTCATCTCTGTTGATTATGAGCTTGACCTATTGAAGAAAATGCAAAGTTTGAAGCAAGCGGGACGATCTGTTCAGGAGTATACAGAGGAGTTATATCGAATCCTCATCAGAACAAGCCATGCGGAAGTTGATAAGGAGAAAGTTGCTCATTACCTTAATGTGTTGAGGCCAAGCATTCAGGAGGAGCTGAATCTGGTTTGAATGAATTGTATTGAAGAGGCATACCAGTTTTCCCTAAAAGTAGAGGAAAAGCTGAACAAGAAGTTTGAGAGCAGACAAACTGGAAGAGGTCATGGTGGATGATCTGGTGGATGGTGATATGGAGGCCAAAATGAAGATCCAAAAAAGAAGGATGAGGCTAGTAGTAGTCAAAATCAAAGAGGAAATAATTCCAATCATTTCCAAGATCAGAACAATAGAGATCAGAGAGGAAGAGGAAGAGGACAAGGTTTAGAAAGAGGAGGCTTTTGTGGAACATCTTTTCATTGTGGAGAAGAAGGTCATAGGGCATTTGAATGTCCTCAATGCCAAGGAATGATGGATAGGAGGAATGAAGGCCAGGCTAGAGTGGCACATGTAGATGAAGATGCTAGATCCTCAAATTTTGAAGATGATGAAAGAGGAGAAACGTTGATCAATAGAAGAGTCCTACTGAGTGGTGAGAATGAACCCGAACAAAGGAGGAGTCTATTTTGCACTTGATGCAAGTGTGAGGGTAAATGCTATGATGTGATTATTGATAGTGGAAGCACTAATAATTTGGTGTCAAAAGAGATGCTGACAAAGTTGAAGCTCAAGAGATAGAAACACCCACATCTATATCAGATTGCCTAGGTGAAGGATGACCACAAGGTCATGGTCAATGAATAGTGCCTAGTAAAGTTCAAGATTAGCAGGTACCAAGATGAGGTACTATGTGATATCGTATCTATGGATGCATGTCATATGTTGTTGGGTAGACCGTGGTAGTTTGATAGATGTGTTGTACATGATGGTCGTGTGAATACCTATGCCTTGACAAAGGATGAAGTACGACATAACCTAAAGCCATTGAAGGAGACCGAAGAAAAGGTATGTGGTAATGCGAGAATAACTTTTGTTGATGGAAGAAAATTCCTAGATGGTATGAGGCATGAGCATGTGTGTTTTGCTTTAATTCCAAAAGTTGGTAAAGAGGAAGTAGAGGATGTACCTATAGAGGTTGCAGATTTGTTGAATGAGTTTTAGGGTATTGTATCTGATAATGTACGTAATGGATTACCACCGGTAAGGAAGATTCATCATTAGATGGACTTGATTCCAGAAGCCAATTTTCCAAACAAGGTAGCACATAGAATGACACCAGCAGAAAGTGAAGAGTTGAACAAACAAGTACATGAGTTGTTACAGAAGGGATTGATTCAAGAGAGCCTAAGTCCATGTGTTGTACCAGCAGTATTAGCACCAAAGAAGAATGGAGAATGGAGGATGTGTGCAGATTCCAAAGAAATAAACAAGATCACAATCAAGTATTGGTTTCCATTGCCACGAATGGATGATATTATGGATTGTTTGAGTGGAGCTATGTATTTATCAAAGATAGATCTGAAGAATGGATATCACCAGATTCAAATTAGAGAAGGAGATGAATGGAAGACTACATTCAAGACAAAGGAAGGACTATATGAGTGGTTAGTCATGCTTTTTGGGCTAACCAACGTACTGAGCACTTTCATGCGGCTCATGAATGAGGTCCTGAAAGAATTTCTAGGTAAGTTTGTCATTGTGTACCTAGATGATATTTTGATCTTTAATAAGACATTTGAAGAGCATATGATGCATATCCATATGGTGTTTGAGAAGCTGAGAGATGAGAAATTATTGATTAATTTGAAGAAGTGCATTTTTGTGAAGGAGTTAGTATATTTGGGATTTGTAGTTTCAGTAGAAGGTCTAAAAATGGACCCAAAGAAGGTACAAGCTATCCTTGAATGGCCTACTCCAAGGAGTGCTACTGAGGTAAGATCTTTTCATGGTTTGGATAGTTTTTACAGAAAGTTTATTAGAAATTTTAGTAGTATTTGTGGACCCTTGATTGAAACAATGAGAGGGGATAGAAAAGAGTTCAAGTGGACTAATAGAGCAGATAAGAGTTTTAAATTGTTGAAACAGAAAGTTACAGAACAACCTATTTTAGCACTTCTAGATTTTAATAAGGTGTTTCAAGTAGACTGTGATGCTAGTGGTACTGCAATAGGAGCTGTTATGAGCCAAGAAGGTAAACCTATTGCTTATTTCAGTGAGAAGTTAAATGATGCCAAGAGAAAATATTTTGTTTATGATCAAGAATTTTATGCTATAGTTTAGGCATTGAAGAAGTGGAGACACTATCTGCTTCCTAAAGATTTTTTTTGTATATTGATCATCAAGCTTTGCAATATTTGAATAGTCAAGGAAAGTTGAATCAAAGGCATTTGAAATGAGTTGAGTTTTTGCAGAGTTATACATTTGTTTTGAAACATTGGAGTGGAAAGTCTAATAGGGTTGCAGATGCTCTTAGTAGAAGGCAACTATTGCTGACAGAAATGTAGATTGAAGTGGTTGGGTTTAAGGAACTCAAGAATTTATATCCAAAGGATCCTAAGTTTGGTGAAGCTTGGAAAGCTTGTAAAGAACCTGTTACTCTAGACAGGATGAAGTGGCTAGATTTCATCATTCAGGATGATATGCTATTCAAAGGGAGTCAGTTGTGCATTCCAAGAAGTTCTATGAGGGAAAATCTCATCAAGGAGAAGCATAGCAGAGGATTGGCTGGACATTTTGGTTATGATAAACCCTTGCTTCGGTTAGTGAGAATTATTATTGGCCATAGTTGCAGCACAATGTCAATAAGTTTGTACAGAGTTGTAGAGTATGTCAGATGGTGAAAGGAGTGAAGTAGAATATAAGGTTGTATCAGCCATTACCTATACCAGAGAATCCTTGGGAGGATATCAGTATGGACTTTGTTCTTGGTTTACCAAGGACACAGCGGGGACATGATTCAATTTTTGTGGTGGTTGATAGATTTTCAAAGATGGCACATTTTATTCCCTGCAAGAAGACTAATGATGCTATTCATGTAGCGAAATTATTTTTCAAAGAAGTGGTGAGACTACATGGTTTGCCAAAGAGTATAGTTTTAGATAGGGACACTAAGTTCGTTGGATATTTTTGGCGTACATTGTGGAAAAAGTTGAAGACAGATTTGAAGTTTAGTTCATCACATGATCCACAGATTGATGGATAGACAGAGGTGGTGAATAGGAGTTTGGGAAATTTGTTGAGATGTTTGGTTGGAGATAAGCCAACAGGATGGGATTTGATTTTACCACAGGCAGAATTTGCATACAATAATTTTGTCAATAGGAGCATTGGTAAATCACCATTCCAAATTGTCTATGGGAGTAGTCCAAGAAATGCATTTGAGTTGAGAAAGATAGATAAAGGAGAAATAAGTAGTGCTAAAGCTGAGGATTTTGCAGAACATTTGAAGAACATTCATGAGGAGGTGAGGAAGCACATTACCAAGATGAACGTGTAGTATAAGGCTAAGGTAGATGAGAAAAGGAGGCATAAGGAATTTTAGGTTGGAGATGAAGTCATGGTTCATTCGTAGAAGGAGCGATTTCTAGTTGGTACATATAACAAGTTGAAAATGAAGAAGTTCGGTCCATGTAAGATACTGAAGAAGCATGATTCAAGAAATGCATATGAGGTCGAGTTGCCTATTGAGCTAAATATGTCACCAGTATTTAATATTTTAGATCTGATAGAGTATCATGAAGAGGTGTTGAAGATGAGGTTACAGTAGCACAGTGGAGTATTCCAGCAACTAGTTCAGATAATAAGGAGATTGAAGACATACTGGATAGTCGTGTTGGCAAAAGCACAATGAACAAGACATATGAAGAGTATTTGGTCAAATGGAAAGGATGACCTGTTGAAGATTCATCATGGCTAACAAAGGAGGAGGTTAACTATCTTGGTTTTCCTCTGCACATCTGAGTCATGATAGGGTCACTTCTCAAATTACCCCGAGTGTCTGATGCAGGAGCATCCTGGGTGTAAGAGCAATCTTGCATCACCCAAAAATATTTCTATTTTTGTATTCAATAAGGGCTATCCTGTGCAGAGCTTCCATTTATGGGAACTTGCTACTTTTAGTAAGTTGGTCATATGATCTTGAAATGTTCTAATTTTACATGTGGAGGTTCATCTCAGTCATATCATCCTGCCAATACAGTTTCATGGCTAGAACAGGTCTAGTTTTGAAGATATTGAAGATTTTCGGTATTGGCAAGTAGGGTACAGAAACTTTGAACTCAGTTTTGAAGGCTTTAGAGGCCTCAGATGAAGTTGAAATTTTGGGTGATAGGCACTTGCACAAGTCAAGCCTATAGAGCACTTTGTGGCCTTTCCGAAATGGGGTTATAATAGTCAATCGGGTCAACTAGTGATGACTTATCATCTCTGGAAGTCAGGCCACCTGAAATGGTAGAAAATAATTTTCCTTCAAAATTTATGTTCAGGTTTCAAAAGTTATTTTGAGCTGACTTTGATGTAATAAATTGAAAAATAAAATAATTCTAAGTTTGATTGGCCTATGGGCTAAATTTCTAGAACCTTCTCGGGCGGTGGAAAATGCCTATATAAAGAAGGCCCATAGTGTTGTCTAGGGCAGTTCTGGTAGTAGATCTGGGTATTGATTCAAGGCTTTTTCCTACAGAATATTGTAAGGGAATGCCCATGTGGCTTTGCATATTGTAATTCTGAAAGTTTGTAATTCCACATTTGTGGAGATAATAAGAAGCCAATTTTCTATTCTTGCATATTGTTGTTGTTTCTCTGTTTCTGTTATGTGTTTGTGGTATTAAGGGGAGCACCCTTCATCAATTATACTATTTTTCTTCCACATTAATGTACATTTTTATTGTAAACTCTTAAGAAAAAAAAATAATGTAAACTTAGTAACATGTTTTATGTTATATTCTATTGTGTTCCTTGGCAGAGCATTACACTTGGTATTAGAGCCTGAGTTTCTACACTGGGAACTCAAGGAATTTGTACACCCATTAGATGTAGATAATATTTGAAAATTTTAAAAAAAAATTAGACATATAACTCTGTTGTATTTCAAAATATTGTTTATGACCTTATAGTTATGATATTAGACTTGTATGTTTAGATTAGATTTTATATGATTCTTGTATTAACTAGATTTGCATGAACTTCTCAACTTATTATTAGATGTAGATATGAATGTGTGCATTATAAAAAATTTTACTAGATGTTTTGTATAATGATGAATGAATACAAATCTAGATCTATTGAAATTGTTAAATAATGAATGATTGACCAATGTGAATTTGGGTTTATTCTTAAACCTGACTTATATTGTTCTTGATGACTATATATCATGTCCTTATTTTCTGACTTATTTTTAGATATCATTTTTTCTTTTGTCTTAGTAGGATACTTCATGATTGAGAGATGCATATCCTTATTTGTACGTAGGCTTCTAGGAGTACGCCTAATTCTAGGAGAGGTGGATGTAATACCCTTTCCATAGTTTTCTTTTCAATTTAATTGGTCAAACTCTTATAGGCCACTTTTCATGCATGAATTAGATCCTTAGATGGATTTGATGTTTTTTATGTTAATGGTTTTAATGACCCCATGCTTGTATGTGTATGGTTGGCGTGCATGTTTTATATTTCTGTTTGATGTGCCTGATATGGTTGATGGACAAAGTCATAGTTACTTGCTTACGACATCCACATGATCAGTCAATCCCTATCATTGTCTATTATATATTTAAACATGTATGTACATAATTGTATTTTATGCAAGTTTTCAAGTACCGAGCATCGACTTCCCTGAATTCTTAGGATGAGCATGCCCTATCGCAATATCTCAATGGTAAGAGATGCAAGATAATAGATAGCTCCAAATCCCAACCATAAGCCGATAAAATTATCCTTAAATAGTGGACAAATATCTATTTTACTACCCTTGGAATTCATGAAGGTGACATGAATTTGTGAACCCTTCTTTATGCTTGATAATAGTATTTTTGATGTAGTCAGTTATTCAATTTTGCATGTTGGTGGTTTGATGTGATTTTGTGTTAAAATAGATAAATTATTTAATTAAAGTTAATTAAGTGATTTAATAATTAAATCCTATTAAATATAGAAATATTAATATGAGTGTATTAAATTAATGAGAATTAATTAAATATATTTATTTAACTTAAAAAACTTAGTTAAAAAGTCTAATGTTGTGAATGAAATATTTAATTAATAATTAAATATAAAATAGAAATTAAAAGCACAATTAATGAATTGATATTTAATTATGAAATTTATAATTATTAATATGCTAAAATATTATTTGCTAATAAATTATTAATATGCAATTCAAGTTGCACATTCAGTTTAATAGAATTAAATTAAGAATTTAAGTTGAAAGTTAAGTTCAGGCTTATTAAATGAAAAGTGCATCCATAATAATAATTATTATAATTAATTAAATATAATTTTTTTTTGGATAAGAATAATGTTAGCAAGTTGAGTTCTAATTCTTGATTGGGTGTTGCATGTTGAGTTTTATCTATTGAATTTTCTATATTTGAGATCCCTTTAGCCATTTTTAGGGACATAGGTTTTGGAGATCACATGTTTTTCTTGCAATTTGGATTTGAAAATTTTTCTTGAAAGCTTGGATTTCTGGAAGCTTGAATTTTGGATTGGTATTGTCACGGATCTATTGAATTTGAGGTAGGGTTTGTAGTTTCCTTGGAAAATCTTCTTTCCAAAAATATTTTTTTCCTTGTGTTTGCTAGATTGTTGTAGGGTTTGAACTGAAGATTTTATAGTTTTATTGTTGGAGGTTTTAGATTTGAAAATCTTTTTGGGTACTTTTGTTTTGTAAGAAGAAATTATGGTATTCTAATATGCATGTGATAATACGTGTATTAATTTTTTATATCAACATAATCTTTTATATTATTCTAGAAACCTTTTTCTTTAAATTTCAAAACATAATTATGTTTTGGTTAAAACCCTAGGTTGTTCAAGGTGGAAACCTAGAGATGATTATTTTAGGAAAATATTAAATTTAGATCCAATAAGAGTTTGATTGAACCATTAAATAGAGTATTCGAGAGGATAAATAAAATTGAAATCATCAAAAAGATTGAATATGAAAACCCAATTGAAATTAAATAGAAAAACTAGGTTCTTGAAAATCAATTACTTCATAGAGATAAAAAAGCATGTATATATAATTTCAAAATTTCTATTAAAATAAATTATTATTATTATTATTATTATTATTATTTATTAATTTTCAGATTTTAATAAATCTATATATATATATATATATATATATATATATATATATATATATATATATATATATATATATATATATATATATATATATATATATATATATATATATATATATATATATATATATATATATATATATATATATATATATATATATAATGAACTACAATTGATTGAATATTTGATGAACTAAAGAAATAATTATTAGAGATCACAGAGCTACTAAAATGATATGTAAGATGATTAAATTAGTCAATATGTTGTCATTGATGTCAACTAGTTTTGAGAGTACTTATCATGTTAATTACAAATATCTGAACATCTGTTGAAGGAAGAAAAGATGAAGAACTAAGATATCAACATGAGGAAAAGATGAATATGATAGATAAGGATAAGGTAAACATTGGGTAACTTATTGATGACTCTATGGCTTTATATTGTTAACTCGATCATGTTACATTAATCTATTTTGAAGAAGAGATTTAAAATTGAACAAGTCAATGTGGTTGGTAATTGAAGATTTTTGTATATAGCGAGCTGGTACAGTGTATTCCGAGTGATAGTAATAACCGAGCTAGTTAGCTATTTATCACTGACGCATTTCTATATTAACTGAAGTATGGATGAAAATATTAAATGCTAAGAACAACCAACTAAATTTGATGAGAAGGAAATTGTTATGATTTTGAGGTTGAGGATAAAGTTAGTTATGAGATCCACAACTGAAAAAATTGAGAAAACATCTAAAGGATGAGATTGAAACATGTTAATGACACATCTACCAAGGAAGGTTTAAGCGGCAAAATGGACAAAGGAGATTAAGAGGCAAAACCTAATGGCTGATATGAAAACATTTTACTTGTCTATACAAGAGATATGAGTTTCATTATTGAAACATGTCGAAAAGGAGACTACAAAGGTTTCACATGAAGACTATATTCATGCATGCCTGATCAAACTAGTTATTGAAAGAATCGAGTTGCAAACATTACTGAGCCTCGGAGAACTATTTACTGAGTGAAAGTAAGTTGAGAAATATTGGGGAAGTGAGTTGATTAATGATCAAAATATTTTTATGGGCTTAGCATATCTCTAAATATTTGCAGTTGAGTTGTATTTGAATCAGATCAGTACTATACCAGTTTAACCATTGATTTAGAAAATCTCTTAACCAAGTGGAGTTAAAAGGTCTTATTGTATTACCCTATGACATTTGTTGAATCTAAGGTGTTATCTTGTTGACCCCATAGTGAATACTCATCAAAAGTTAACTATTAGTGATAAATCCTCTAACCAGGTCACACCTAACAATATGCATTGTAACCTTTAACAGGGTTGGCTCTTTATCGAGCTCACTTGAGAAGAGTGGATTATTTTGGGTTATCAGTCCCATGTGGTTTTTCCCTTAGAAGGGTTTCCACATTAAATAATTATGTTATGTGTTATGTGTTATGATTTTTTTAATATCATACTTTACATAATGCATAGTTTATTTAGTCGGTAATCAGAGTTGGATAATTACTAGTAATCGGTAAACTAGACAAAAAGATTGATATTTTATGTTACCAAGCTGCATAATTTGTTGGAATTGCTTTGTAAGTGATGCTGGAGAATCTCGAGTCCTTGGAAATCCTATGTCACCAAAAAGATGGTTGTAGTTCTCTGCTTTGTTCAATTCCTTCTTTGACCGAGTTGGTTCGGTGTTGCTTGGTTTCCTTTGTTCGCTGGTGTTGGTCAGTTATCTCTCTGGCGCTCGGTGAATTTCCCTAGTGCTTAGTGATGCTTGTCTAGCACTTGGTTTCATTTCTTACCAAGTTTTTTTTGGATTTCTTTTGAGGCTGACATGTGCATTTAATTTGGGTCTCAGATTTAATGTTGGTATCTATCATTGGGAAACATGTGGACCTAGACCTGGTTGTTCATTCTGTTGATGGTGGATCTGAAGGGTGACTTGGTTTGGTAGCCTCTTGAATAAATATATTTGTTTGGTTAGAGTTTAGGGAGTAATTTTTTGATAGAAGATAGAAGATATAAGATAGAAAATTAGAGTTTTTTGGTAGATCCTTGCATGTTTGAGGACTTCTATACTTGGTTGTAATATCTAGCCTAAACTGGGAAGGCCTTATAGCCTGACATGTATGAATCAATTTGAAGAAAATATATGAAAGATCCTTGCATTCTCTCTCTCTCACTTGTTGTGTTGTTTTTGAACCACGTGTGATCTCTGGAAGGTGGACCTAGTTAGGGTGTTCCTTTGGCCCATCTCCTTGTCTACCCTTGCATCAGGTGGTATTAGAGCAAGGTTAGATTTGGATCTAGGTTTGAAAAACTAGGTTTGACGGTTCCTTCTTGTGAAGCCCTAGTTGAATTCATTGTGGGGGTAGTAGATTGTGATCTGACCTACAATTGGAAAGGGTTTTCAAGATGGTTCATGGGAGGTAAGATGTAGATCTAGGATTGGCAGACATGTTGAGACAACTTGTTGCTAGATTAGAAGTTTTTTAAATAGCCCTAAGGAGAGGAAGACATCTTGAAGATGTTAGTGATGATGAAATTAAGGTAGAACAAAGTGATGAAGAACCTACACCTATGATGGATCAAGGTGAGGAAATATTCTTTAAGGCTTTGACAAGTCTGAAGTCTACACCACACTTTAATCCTCCTAAGTATGGTAGAAAATTGGATTCTGATGAATTAGTGGATTGGATCACTAAGATGGAAAAGTATTTTGAATATGAAAATGTACCTGAGGAAAAGAAGGTGAAAATTGCAAGCACAAAGTTGAAGAGTCATGTATCCTTATGGTAGGAACATCTACAGCTAGATAGAAAGAAGAAAGGCAAAGACAAAATCAAGGTATGGAGTAAAATAGTGAATAAACTAAAAGGAAAATTCTTACCTTCTGATTATCAGATTAACCTGGCTAGGTGAATGCAAAGTTTGAGGTAGAAAGATAGCTCAGTAAAAGATTACACTGAGGAATTATATAGATTAGATATCAGATTTGGACATGATGAAGATGATGTGGAAAGAATTGCTAGATACCTGAATGGTTTGAGAGTCTCCATCGAAGAAGAAATCAGTTTGGTCAAATTGGAGAACATTGAAGAGGCTTATCAATTTGCATTGAAAGTTGAGGAGAAATTGAATAAGAGAGATGAGAAAAGACAAAGAGGTAGAGGTGGTAGATTCCATAGAGGAAGAGTTAGATCTCATGGTGAAAATAGTAGATCTGAACCTAAAAAGACAACTCTAGATAAAGGCAAGACCGAGTGGAAAGGTGAAAGTTCATCTAGAGGTAGAGGTAGTAACTACCAAGTTGGTTTTTACAAAGGTGGTTTCTGAGGAACTTATTACAATTGTGGAGAAGGACATAGATCATTTGAATGTGTGTATGCAAGTAAGAAGGCTGGTAGCAGTATAAATGCTTTGGTGCAAGAAGAGTCACCGAATGAACTTAAGAAAGAAAATAACTTGACGGTAAGGAGAGCACTTTGGAATGAAGATAAAAAGGAAGATCCGATAAGGAAAAGTTTGTTCAAGACTGGATGTAGAGTTTCTGATGAAGTTTGGAAGGTAATCATTGACATTGGTAGCTCAGAGAATTTGGCATCTACAGAAATGGTCACAAAGTTGTACTTGAAAAGGTTGAAACATGAAAAGCCCTATCAAATTTCATGGATCAAAGATGAGCATGCACTGTTGGTGTTATGTGATATCATGCCTATGGATTTTTGTCATATTTTTTTGGGTAGACCTTGGAAATATGATAGACATGCTATATATGATGGGAGATTGCATAAATATACTATTTTGGCTTATGGGAGAAGACAAATCTTGTTACTTTTGATTGAAGAACATGTTAGTAATGTTTGCACGTCTTTGAAAGTTTTCTTGATGGAAGGAAGAAAGTTTGTTAATGATTTTAAGAGGACTGATGTATGTTTTGTTGTGATTCCTAACAAACTAAGTAAGAAAATAGAAGATAGTGTCCCTGAGGAGATTGATAAGTTACTCACCGAGTATAGTGAAATCATTTTTGATAATGTACCTGATGCTTTGCCACCAAAGAGAAGCATTGATCATTGCATGGATCTTATCCCTGGAGATATTTTATCGAATAAAGCACCACATCGGTTGACACCTACTCAGAATCAGAAATTGAACCTATAGATTTGAGAATTGTTGAAGAAAGATTTGATCAGAGAAAGTCTAAGTCCTTATGCAATATCTATTGTATTGGCACCAAAGAATAATGGAGAATGGTGAATCCATACTGATTCTGGAGCAATCAACAAGATAACAATGAAATATAGGTTTCCTATACTGAGAATGGATGACATAATTGACAGTTTGACTGGACTGAAGTATTTTACCAAAATTGATTTGAAAAGTGGGTATCATCATATCAGAATCAGAGAAGGTGATGAATGGAAGACTAATTTCAAGACAAAAGAAGCTTTGTATGAGTGGTTAATTATGGCTTTTGGTTTAACTAATGCACCAAGTACTTTTATGAGGTTGATGAATGAAGTTTTGAAGAAATTCTTGGGTAAGTTTATGATTGTATGTCTTGATGATATTCTGATATTCAGTAAGACTAGAGAAGAACATTTTTTTGCATGTTAGAAAAGTTTTGCAGAAGTTGAAAGAAGAAAAGTTGCTGATAAATCTAAAAAAGTGTTCATTCATAAAAGAGGAGATTGTGTATTTGGGATTTGTGATTTCAGCCGATGGTTTGAAAATGGATCCTGAAAAGGTTGAAGCTATTTTGAATTAGCCTACACCTGAGAGTGCTAGTTAGGTAAGATCATTTCATGGTCTGGAAAGATTCTACCAAAATTTCATTAGGAATTTTAGTTCAATATGTAATGCTATGATTGAGATTATGAGAGGAGATAAAAGGGAATTCAAGTGGACACATGGAGCTAATAAAATTTTTGAGACTCTGAAGTAGAAGGTTGTTGAATTATCTATTTTAGCATTACTTGATTTCAATAAGGCATTTTAAGTGGAATGTAATGCAAGTGGTAGTGCAATTGGAGCTATATTGAGTCAAGAAAGTAAACCTGTTACTTTCTTTAGTGAAAAGTTGAATGATGAAAAAATAAAATATCTGTGTATGATCAAGAATTCTATGCTATTGTTAAAGCACTGAAGAAATGGAGACATTACTTGATACCGAGTGAATTTGTGTTGTATACTGATCATAAGGCTTTATAGTATTTGGGTAGTTAGAATAAGTTGAATCAGAGACATATGAAATGGGTTGAGTATTTGCAGAGTTATGCATTTTTGATAAAGCATAAGAGTGGAGTCACTAACCGAGTTGTTGATGCATTGAGTAGAAGATCTTTGATGATCGAGATGAAAATTTAAGTTCTTGGTTTTGATGACATGAGAGATTCTTATGAATTTGATCTTGATTTTTCTGAGTCATGGAGAAAGTGTAGAGCACCTAGTCAAGATCAAGCGAGTACTAAATAGGAAGAATATTTTATGCAAGGAGATATGTTGTTTAAGGGTATTTATTTGTGTATACCAAGAGGATAAATGAGAACTAATTTGATAAAGGAGAAACATAGTGGTGGTTTTCTTCGACATTTTGGTATTGATAAGACATTGAATTTTCTTAAGGAGAAATACTTTTGGCCACAGTTATATAAAGATGTTCAGAAATTTGTGAAAAGTTATGGAACTTGTCAAGGTGCAAAAGGAGTAAGTTAGAATACTGGATTGTATACACAGATTTATGTTCCTCAGAAACCTTGGATTGACATCAGTATGGATTTTTTTCTTGGCTTACTGAAGACAATAAGAGGTAATGATTCTATATTTGTTGTTGTGGATAGATTTTCTAAAATGGCACATTTTATACCTTATAGAACTACATTAGATGGAGTACATATAGTAGATCTTTTCTTTAAGGAAATTATCAGATTGCATGGATTACCGAGGAGTATTATCTCTGACCAAGATATTAAATTTGCTAGATACTTTTGGAAGACTCTTTGGAGAAAGTTTGGCACTGAGTTGAAATATAGTTCTACATTTCACACACAAACTGATGGACATACATAAGTTGTGAATAGAAGTTTGGGAAATCTTTTGAGATGCTTAGTTGGAGACACACCAAGTAATTTGGATTCTATGCTGGCACAAGAAGAGTTTGCATACAATAATTCAGTGAATAGGAGTACTGGAAAAACACCTTTTAAGATTATAGATAGCATACAACCAAGAGGTATATCTAATTTGAGGGCTATTGTTGATGACAAAGAGAGGAGTGCTAAAGGAGTGAAGTTTTCTGAGTACATGAAGACATTGCATGAAGATGTGAAATATAAGCTAGAGAAAAGTAATAAAAAATACAAAGACACAACTGATAGATCAAGAAGACATAAGACCTTTACAGTCGGTGATGAAGTAATGGTTCATTTTAAGAAAGGCCAATTTCATGTTGGAACATATGGGAAGCTGAAAATGAAGAAGTTTGGCCCTTGCAAGATACTAAGGAAATTTTACACTGGAAATGCATATGAGATTGAGTTACCTGATGACATGGATATATCACCTATTTTCAACATTGTTGATTTGTATGAGTATCATGAACCTGATGAAGACATGATAGTACCGATGGATTATCTTAGAAAAAAAATGGAAGAAGTTGAGAAAATTTTGGAGAAAATAATTGGCAGAAGTACAAGAGGAAAACAATATATGGAATATCTGGTAAAGTGGAAGAATAGACTGATTGAAGATAGTGCATGGATTTCACAATCTGATTTGGATGTAGCTCAGATCATAACTATTTCATGATTTGGGTAATCATTTCAAATTAGCCTAGGCGTCTGATGCAGGATCCTCTCGGGTCATTGGCAATCCTCTATCACCAAAAAGATGTTTTTATTTTACTACTTTGTTCAGTTCCTTCTTTGACCGAGTTGGTTCGGTGTTGTTCAGTTTCCTTTGTTCATCAGTGTTGGTCGGTTATCTCTTTGGCACTCAGTGAATTTCCCTAGTGCTTGGTGATGCTTGTTCGGTGCTTGATTTCCTTGCTTACCGAGTTATTTGTTTTGGATTTCTTTTGAGGTTGACTTCTGCATTTAATTTGGGTTATTGATTTAATGTTGGTTATTATCATTGGGAAGCATGAGGAACTAGAGATGGTTGTTCCTTCCATTGATGGTGGTGTTAGTGCTCCAATCTGCAAATTATCAAATACTCATATAATCCCAATAGAGATAATCTAGCAAAATTCAAGCACTAAGGTATTAAGGTTCAAAAACCTTCTTCACTTCGAGTATGGATACTCAGGTGAGTATACCTATATCAATTCAATGTTTGATATGAGCTTTGAATTGAGAATTAGCTCCTTCACTATTATATTGTCCTTCTTAGAATTCACTCAATAAGACATTGCAACTCTTAGTATGGCTCAAACAATCTTGATACACAACACTATGATAGAAATTATGAAAGCAACAATATTGAACAGTGGCTTAAGGATATTCATCCTTCTTCTTTTTAGAGTTGAACTCAAGGAAGGATAACCTCATTCAATGCTTCTACAAAATATTAAAATATACATCTATGAACTTGTCATAGAATAATTCAAATTAATATTGTATAGATAAAGTAAAATGAATCATTTGTTTATATCTTGGGTGGTGAATAAGTGTAAATGGATCCAAAACCAGTGCCTTATCCACTTGGGTGTCAGAGTCGAACCCTACCTCCACACATATCTATCAAAACAAGTATACTAAAACTCAAATGACATGCCTAACATCCCATCCCTTTAACTCCTACAACTGTCATCAAATTCATACATGGATATTTAGTTCACAGAGATCTCCCTTAAGATTTTACTCTTTCCTTGAAAGAAACTTAAGCTTAACCCCTATATTCACCTTGTGAATAATGCATTAAAAAGCCTTTCAATTTAAATACATAAGAAAAACTAAAACATTCCATACATAAAGACAACAAAATAGTAGTAACAAAGCTCCAATATTTTGTATTAATGGTCAAAATGTTTTGGTACAATATCCTCTCACTTCTTTAGAAAATAAGTTTTTCTATTTAGAACCCTTTTTTACAGAGTATTTTCAACCACCCCTTTAATGAGAAAAAAACTTGCTATATATAATCTCAGCCATCTTGGAATCCTTGAAAGGATGCAACAAGCTTGGGATGGCTAGAAAAGCTCTTACACTAGAGACAAGATTACAAACTGACAAAATTTGATTGTAAAAAAAGATTACAAATATCTATTTCTCAACAATTTTGCAGGTGGCACCTTTGTCTAAGGATAGTTCAAAGCAGTTGTTAAATTTGTTGCATGAATGATGATTGCCATTACAAGCTAACTTACATCATCCACTGTTTGAAACATGCTCTCCCTCAATTTCTAGATCAGGTGCCATCTATAGCTCTATTCTTCTTCTTTTTCTATAAGCTAGACAACTCACTTCTTCTTCTTCTTTATTGTTAACTTCTCCCAAGATGCTACATCATCATCAGATGGCCAGTTGTAAGTCTACAATTCTTGTAGTAATCTAATTTTATTATCCCACATGGAGTCAGTTATATTTTTGGTCTCTGCCACAAAGTGTATGCAATCATTCTCAATTTTAAAAAGACTATCAATTATGTTGTTACATCTCTCAAAATCCAAAGTATAGTTGCCACTAAGGAAAACATCTTGTGAAATCACCAACTGATCCATTGATGGTTTCCATTCTTCCAAATTAACCACATTTCCATTGTCATCATATATTGGAGGTAAATACCTGCTATAATGTTTATCAAACATAGACAACTTAGCCTTTACCTGGTTAGACTTACCCTTAAAAACCTTTGAAACAACACTAACGAAGCCAATCTTCTCAAAAACTTCAATCACCACCCCAGGGATCTCAGGCTTATGCTCTTTTAGGCTATCAAGTTTATCAAATAATAAGATCCTCCTAGACCAAATGCTATGAAGTGGCTCTAGAGCAGCCAATGATTCATTCACCTTTCCATTGGCCTGGTGCAATTGACTAACTAATTGGTAAACTATTTCCATCCTTTCTATTATTTTATCCCACCTATATTGCACAATCTTTGACATAGTGTCCAAAGATGCCTCTATCCTTATCTTTTCCAAGTCCTCAGTAGGTCTCTTAGGCACTTCCACATCTATCTGAAGAGGGGCCTCAATTTGCAAAGGAGGAGGAACTACCTTTGAGGCTTCTTCAAGCCTGACTCTTACTTCTACCAGCTCATCCTCTAATTGTTTGGTCTTCATCATTTTCAAGTCTCTATCCTTGGCCACTAGGTTTGAGCTTTCAAAAAATTTTGAATACCTCTCAAAAAATTGAACTATCTTTGCTTCATTCAGGTTAGCCCAATGAGTTACTGCCTTGGAAATTTCAAGGTCAGTTGTATTTTTCAAAGTCCATATGATCTTATTCCCTTCCATCTTATCCTCTATACTTAATAGAGATGGCTTTTGGGTCCTAGGAGCCATAGACCACATTGCAACAGCTCGAGATTTAGGGTCATATACACTTCCTCTTATCATGTCACCAATGTGAACCTCATATGATAGGCTACCTTGTGGTTGCTTCCTTATTTGATCTATGATGAATGCAGAAGTCAAATCCCATCCTGGAGACAATAGCATTCCACTTGACTTAACCATTTTTCTAGCTTCATCGGTAGTTATAGGATCTAGGCTAGGATCATAAGAAGCTAAAGCTCTCAATGTTTCTTCACTTGGCTCCATACCTTCAGGCAGAGCTTTCTTCGCCTCTTGTTGCTTGTTCCAAATAAGAAAACTCTTGAATTCATTAGTTTTAATAAATTTGTCATCACTCAAAAATTCCTCCTGATAAACATCTCTGATATCCTTTTCTAACCATAGGGACTGTTACTTATCTATTTCATCAGTGGCCACCTTCTTGCCTGCTCTTATTATTTCTCTCAATTGGTGATGGTAAGCCCTATCACCTGGCACTAGAGAAGATGCTCTGTAAATTATTCTCTTTTGTTTTCCTTGCCTCTAAGGCTCTCCTTCCTCAGGCCTCTATTTCTTCAAAGGTAGCTCTGGAGGATACTCTATTTGTGGTTGATCTTGAGCAGGCTTAGAAATCTGTACATCCCCAACTTGTGATGGGATGTTCCCTTCTGGGGACTCATCAGAAGACTCCTCTTGTTCAGAAGATGAATAATCCTTCCTTTTATTTGGCTGCTTTTGGTTAATCAATTTCTCTAATGGATTTGATAGAGTGTCATGCATCTCTATCATCTTGTCAATTCTTTTCAAATAGGGAAGGTTAGGGAAGAAACCCTCAAAAGGAATCTGAGCTTCCATCACCTGTTGTGATAGATCTATCAAATCAAAGAACCTATTCCACCTCCTTTTAACTTCATCCATATCCACAACATTTATGATTAGGTCCTCTTCATTAAGGCCTTCATGTTCCTTAATCACACCAATGTTTGGAATATAGGCCATCCTAGCAGTTTTGATAAAGTCCTCAGGATCTACATGTCTACAAGCACCAAAAACCATCTTGAATTGATTTAACCATGCAGTGATTTGAAGAAATGCCCTCTTTCCTACCAGGAAGTCACCTATCTTGAATTGCCTAGGTATGAATGTACCCTTTCTGTGAGGGGCTAGAAGTTCTCTATCTATGCACATCAACTACCAAACAAATTCCAAACAGGAAACTCTTGGAGGCACAAATTTTGGTAATAGATGTGGGGGTTGGGGGCAACCGTAGACTCTCAAAATTGTAGAATTTTCCCCCAGGTAAAAATCACCCCAATTATGGTGTCCCTCCCACTTGTCCACAAATTGCAATGGTCGTAGGAGCCTAAGGACCCTTGGGGATATCCTTGTGACATTGATGCCTAACATCCTTAGAATTGGAAAGACAATGAAATTATGAAAAAAACAAAAATCCCCTTCATTGGAAGTAGAATTCCATAACCTCACCCATAATTGTACTGGATTATACTGGCCTTCGAAGGTAAACCTTGGCTTCAGCATGTTCAAATCAAAGCTATTGATGTTGAAGAACAAAATGAAGTGCATTAATAATGAATAATGCATGAACTTAATTGGACTCTTACTTTATTTGATAGAAATGAAACCCTCATGCACTCTATCAATTATATACTAAATGTAATCATAGTCAGTATTTACCAAGGAATTCTAGATGTCTAGGATAATCATCAAAAGACCAGCTGGTAAAAATTATGCATCCCCATCAATTCCTAAAACCCTACACAACCCATAACAAGTGTACCTCATATAATGCTAGAGGGATTTAAATTGGTAAGGGGCACTCATGTGAGCAGGGAGGGGAGCTATATATTTATCCAGTTTTGGGATGTGCTTCATCATTTGGTCCTTTACTGTCCTTGTGTTATTTTTGTACCTCTCTTTTTCTTTGCTTAGGTGAATTTAAGTGGAGGAAGACGTAGAGAAATTAAAGGCTTTCATGAAAGAACCCCTATCAAGAGTAACCAAAGGTGACTGGTCCTCTTTTCTAATTGTTTTGGAAATAGGGTCATAATGCCTAGCTAGTGCAACAATTAAATCCACATCTAAGAATACATTAGGGACAACTAATTTCCCCAGACCCAAAACCCAACCATTACACATAGGAACATGCCTATCTCTATTTCCATAAATTAAATTGAAGATAGTATAACCTGAAAAATTTAGAGTGATAGGATCTCTGCATTGACCTAGATAATCTTCAAAAACATCATCAAGAGCCCTCTTGTTCTGATTGGATCCCGACAGCAATTTCATGAATTCATCTGAATAATTTAGTTTGTTCTTATCTTCACCACTTTTAGACTTGGCTTCACTACTATAAGATGCTACACTCCTCTCAGGTTGAATCATCTTTGCTACAGAATTACCTCCAATCTTGGAAAACTGGATTTACTTGACGCTCAAAAATTGCTTCAGAAAGACACAATTCTCTTCGATTGATTTTGGACATACGAAACAATGAGCTTAGCTTATTTATCGATGTAGATCAAGTGTGTACACCTAAGACAATCATTTCAAATCAATCCTTAATTTCTCCTGCATTCAATTTCACATATCACTAGTTTTCAAATCAGAGTTAGCCGATACACAGATGTTGACAGATAGATTTAAAAACTTGAAAACAAGGCCAAGAAGCAATGATTTCAGCTTTGTACTTTTGAACCCTATTTGCATCATGAAATCCTTCTTTTACAACTAATTGGATGGCTTATTGGTTTACTCTCCAGCTTGATAATGTACTTTATTCCATGTAGCAATAGTCTTTTTCTTTTCCTTTATTACCTTTTCCAACTGAGCCCATTCAGCGAATCAGTGACTAAAAGCTTCTCATGATCGCTTAATACAATGTTAACCCAAGCTCATATTCAAAGAACTAGCGACCAAAGCCTTCATGGGTTCTTGTAATGCAATTCTTAACTCTTCATCCACTTAGTGAATCAGCGAACAAAGTGATCACCTTTGACCACTTGACTGCAGTTATCATTTGGAGAACTAGCGAACCATCTCCCATTCTCTTAATGTCCTAGCTAACTGTCAAATTTCTTGGAGATTTAGTGAACAAAGGGTTTGTGCATTTGCATAATGAAACACTTAACCACTTGATTATTTAGAGAACTGGTGAAGCTTTACTCTCTGAATCACTAAATCTTTCCTTAACCGTCATCTTCATTTTGAGATTTTGAATTAACCATTGATCTTGACAATGATCCATAGCTATCACCAATTTGCTGAAACATATGATCTTTAGTCATTTGATTATGAGACTCAAAGAACAAAGGGTTTGCTAAATCTCCCAATACTTCAAACATTGAGTATTTCATTATGCGATTAAGCGACTGAAGACTTAATACTTTGCTAATCCTTTGATTCGCCCATTTGCCAAATACTTCTAGCCTTTACCTTTCTTTTAAGAGAACTTGCAACCACATGATTTACTGAATCACCAGATCATTTAGCATTTCACTAACTCATTCTGAGAATAAGCGAACACGAAAAGCCTTACCTCTACCAAACTTATTACATCAAATTGTCAAAACCAGCAAACTTAGAGGATAATAATCCAAGTACTTAGTCACTCATTCACCAAGTCAAACATGTAGGACCCAAAAGATACTTGATATTAAAACATAACCATTGATCTTAACACTGATCAATGATATTCACTAGCTCACCAGTTGATATAACCCTTAACCGCTCAATTTAGAGAATGAGCAATAACCATAGTCGCTAGGTCGCTGAGTGTTAACACAAAACCTTCAAGGAATAAGTGAATAAGAGATAATGCATTCACCAAGTCGCAAAAAGTTTTCTCATAACCACCAAATACTTGGAGACTCCACGACTGAGGATAAAACTTAACAAGGTTCCAACCTATTCACTGATTCACTGAAAACTAGATGAGACATGCAATGACACTTTCTAATTCAGCAAACACTTGAGACAAATAAGCACGTGCATGGCTAACCACTTAAGTGGCCAAAAGGTAACAATGAATTAAAAGAACAGAGGGCTGACTTGAGGATTTTGACATGAATTCAAAATTCTTGAAGGACAAAACTTAGGGTAAGGGTTTTTTCAAGCTTATTCATGACAATTTTTTATGAATTTTACAAACCCTAGACTAGGCAAAGCACTTACAAGGAGACTAAAACAAAAATTTGATAAAAACCTTAGAAAATTAAGAATATATCCCATAGTGGCTCTATCTAAGGATGCTTGATTGCATGATCATAGAAATAATTTATGAATCTCTGGGAGGTAGACCACCAAACCCTAACCTAAAATAGGAAACAAACACACTACAGAAGCAAACACACCTATACATACATACATAACTATTGTGCATGGAAAAGAATTAATTGAAGAAGAATTTTAGGAACTGTCCATGCACTAGCAATTCCTACTCTTCACCACCCAAATTTTGCAGAAAATATGAGTCCTTACCATGGGTTTGATGGACAATATAAGGTCGCATCCACAAAGACTCAAATTTTTTGTGTTTCCCTTTATCTTCAGCCCTAGCATTCCATTGAAGAACCATATCACCAGGCTGGAATTTTCTCATAGTTTCTCTCTTATCAAAAAGATATTTCATTTTTTGCTGTAGCTTCACATTTTCTCTTTGTCCTTCCCTCCTAATCTCATCTAATTCAATCAGCTAAACCATTTTGTCCTACAGTGGATCACTGATTTCCACATCCTCTTCTTGCATAAACTTATAGATTGGAAGGAAATTATTAACTACCAATCTTGATTTTGCACCATATACCATCTCAAAAGGGGACTTACCCATAGCTCTCTTCTCAAAAATTCTATCAGCCCATAGTGCTAACTTTAATTTCACATGCCAACTTCTCTTATTCTTTTCCAAGGTTTCCTTCAAGATTTATAAAATACTCTTATTGCTAGATTCGGCCTGTCCATTGGCCTGTGGATGATAAGGAGATGAGTAAGACAACACTATGCCTATTTCTAAGAAGAAATCAATAATATCCTGTGACCTAAAACTCATGGCATTATCTACAACCAATTTAACAGGGACACCAAATCTAGTGATTATATTATTCATCAGGAATTCAACTACAATAGCACTGGTTTCCCTTTTGGTTGGAATGGCTTCAATCCATTTGGTGAAATAATCAGTAGCCACCAAAATGTGACTATGTCCCCTGCTAGACTTTTCAAAAAAAATTCTAATAAAATCCATACCCCACATTGTAAAAGGAGCTTCTGCAACAACAGGGTTCAATAATAATGCACCTGAGAATTTCAATTTCTTAGAAAATCTTTGGCAAGGCTCACACCTTCTTACATAAGAATGAGTGTCTTTGAACAATATAGGCCAATAATATCCTACCTTAAGATTTTATGAGCTATTGACCAAGTAGAATGATGTCCTCTACACATTCCAGAGTGCATTTCCTTCAACACCTTCTCTGATTGGTGCTTATCCAGACAAAAGAGTAGAATGCCATCATTATCTTTCTAGTACAAATCACCCTAGATTAACACATACTTTTGAGCCTACAACCTCAGACTCCTCCTTTGATTATCATTCAGCTCTTGTGGACACTTAGCATATTTGATAAAATAAACAATATCCTTGTACCAGGGTTGTGTTTCAATACTAGTGATCATATCACTATTAGCAATAACATTATTTACCTGGACAAGGTCCATATTTTCTTCAATCATTAACTTAGCAAGTCCCAATCCTCTTACCAATTTGGTAATGTGAATTTCAAGGTCAAACTCTTGAATCCTATTTATCCATTTACATCTCTTTCCTGTGACTTCACTCTATACTAGAATATCCTTTACTGTAGCATGAGGTACATAAGCACTAACCTTTGCATAGACCAGATATGGTCTGAAAGCTTTGACTGACTTTACAAGTGCATAGGCTTGCTTTTCCATTAGTTCATAATTTAATTCAGTAGATTGTAATGACTTGCTGAAAAAGGCTATAGGATGTTCATATCCTTCTTGATCCTTTTGTAAAAGGATAGCTGCAATAGTATGAAAAGATGCAAAACAAAATAGAGAAAATGGTTTTAAGTAATCAGGTGATGCTAAAACTAGGGCCTCTTGAATTTCTTGTTTGATTCTTTCAAATGCTTTTTGAGCTTCAAGGTTCCAATCAAATTTCACTTCCTTCTTTAGGAACTTTACTATGGGTTTGACCAATTCTCCAAAGTTAGCAATAAATCTCCTTACAAAATTAATCTATCGCAAGAATGACTACACACCCTTTATGTTCTTTGGTGGATGAACCTTTTTAATTGCTTCTACTCTTTCAGGATCAATCCTGACTCCTTCTTTTGACACTATGTGTCCAAGTAACTTCCCTTCTGTCATAGCAAATTGACACTTTCTGGGATTCAGGGACACACCAAATTCTAAGGCTTTAAGAATGACCTTTTCCAAATGGGAACAATGATCATCAGCTTTCTTGGAATAAGTAGTGAGATCATCCTGATAAACAATCATTAAAACATTGATCAACTCCTCAAATGCAACATCCATTACTCTCTTAAAAGTTGCTCCAACATTTTTTAGACCAAAGGGCATGCGAACATATACATATGTTCCCCATGGGGTTGTAAAGGTTGTCTTAAATTTCTCTGATTCTCTAACCAGCACTTGATTATAACTAAATAAACCATCCATCATTGACAGGAGTTCACATCTAGTCACCCTATGCAGCATGGCCTCCATATTGGGCAATCCATAATTATCCTTGAGTGAGGCAACATTTAGATTCCTAAAATCAACACAAAGTTGAATGTCACCATTCTTTTTCCTTACTGGTACAAGGTTTGAAACCTAAGTTGAGTGCCTAATCAGTTCAATGATACCAACATATCTCAGTTTTGTCAACTCAACCTGCATCTTAGTGGCCAGTAAAGGGTTAATGGGTCTCTACTTCTATCTAAAAGGCCTGGTTTCCTCCTTTAGATGGATTTCATGCTGAAACAGATCAGCCCTATAAGCTTTGAGGTCATCATAGGACCAAGCAAACACATGTTTACATTTTTTCAAAAGTCTAATCAGATTTCCTCTGATCTCTCTGCTCAGTTTCTTGCCAATGTACACCATTTGGGGGAAATTTTTAGATCCTAGGTTTATTTCCTCTAAGTCTTCCATTTTGGTGTTAGACTTTTGGGACAAAAAACCATCATTTATTTTAAACATCCCTTCCAGTTCCACTAACCCTTTAGGTATGTGATTTGAGGGTAACTGCAGTATCTCATTCCCCATGATGCATTCTTTTCCTTCAACACATTGTTGTATCTCATTGAAATCTATTTTCTAAACATCATATTGATCAAGGCCTTGAAGGAACCTAGGGATATCAAGGTCATCCTCAAAAACTTGCCAATTGTATATATTATCAGGCATTGCAAGCCTAGTTTTGATCTCCAACATGGAGACACCAAAAAGTGTAATATCATTGTTTTTTAGGGCAACATTAGCAAGGAAGTCTGCCATGATATTATTAGAACTCTCTACCCAAAGCAAATTGAAAGCTTTGAAAAAATCCAATCTATCCCAAACAACATGTTTATACAACTTGAGTTTTGCATCCTTAGAAGCATATTGAGACCTTACTTGGGCTATAATCAACTGGGAATCACCATGGACTTTTAAAAATTTAATACCATGTTTTATTGCCACATCTAATCCTAGTAATAAAACCTCATACTCAACAGTGTTATTGGTACACTCAAAAGTTAATAAGAAAGAATACTTAAATGTAGTACCTGATGGGGAAATGAATACAACACTAGCTCCTGATCCTTCCTTGGAGAATCCACCATCAAAGAACATTTTCCATAGGCCATCTCATTGCAATACTATCTCATCCACAATTGGATCTATATTTTTCATTTGAGGTACTACCTCTTCAATCATAAAATTGCTCATGTCAATATCTACAAAATAATTCAGATCCTCCGGAGAAACCATTTCCACCATGACTGAGGAACAGGGCTCCTTGTACAACCCATTGATTGGAATAGTGGCATATGATAAGTCTAACTCTAATTTTCCACCCACTGTTGCAGCCCACTACCTTGACAGTAACATCCCATAATGAGGCTTTGTATCCACAACAACCACATCCATTTTATATGTGGCCTCTGGGAATGCAACAATTTTTACTTCAATTCCAATGAAGGTCCCTACAACAGGTACTATTCTGTTGTCCATTACATAACACCTACCATTAGAAGTGTCAACTTGCAACCCTAGTTCTTGCATTACATGATAGGGCATCACAGTTTTAGCAACACCAGAATCAATCATACAATTTTTCAACAACAAATTATTCACAATTAAAGTAACATAGAAAGGGTTGATAGAGGAAGGTTCTTGTGTCATAATTGTCCCAACACACACATCAGAGATATCATGAATTGAAATGGGCTTCTCCATGGAATTTCCTTCCTCTTGCAAAGTAGGCACAAATCTCTATTCATTTATAAGATCCAAGGCCGCCATCGTGTGCTCCTCTATTTTCAGCATTTCAAACAAAGGGATGGAGACCTTCATCTAGGACAAGGCATGTCTCATATCAAAAGTAGGGGAATTAGTAGAAAAATTAGAGTGATCCTTTGACCTACCAGTTCTCTTTTTCACCTTGTCAATAATAACTTCTTCCTTTTTCTTTTTTTCACTCATAAGCCCTTGATCCTTACTATTTACAACATTGGGCTTTGGGGAATCCTTATCTTGAGGATTACTCTTAACAAACACCAATCTGGGGACTCCCTGCTCATTATCCACCTTTCTGTTCCTCAAATTGTATGAGGATTTTGCTTGAGTAATAGTAGCCAAAGTTAGACTTCTGATCTCTTCTTCTTTGGGTTTTCTCCATTGTTTTTCATCTTATCCGAATTCTACCATATGAGTTTTACAATCATTATTATCAGACTCCTCATGATCAAAGTGAGTAAATATTTGTTTCTCATAATTAGAGAAAAACTTTCTCTTATGATCAAGATCTGGGCAAATAGCTTCATCATCTGAGGACAAAAGGTCCCCCATTAGTTTAGTAGTGAACATGTTAATGGCAGGCTTTTCATATTCTTCATAATCTCCTGGACATAAATCACTAGCCTCTTCCCCTAAGGCTTGAGCCATAACACATTGAAATGGTGAGTGGGGAATGTTACAAGCCACACACCAAGGGGTATTTTCCACATTGTGTTTTGTGTTTTTCCTTAGAGAATGATCTATCTCTTCCCTTTTGGGGTTCATTATTATCAGGAACAGGCCTCCCATCTTTCCAATTTGTTTTGTAAGGCATATCTCTTAAGTTAGGGGCTTTTTCCTACCTTTGATAAGGTGTCCTTGTATCTTGAAAATTTCTACCACCTTTATCTAACCTTGCTGGGAAATATTTGTTAGTACTAGGTCCTTTGTCCATTCTATCCTCTTCTTTGGATTGCCTTGTAGGTTGTGGCCTGGTCTCTTTCCATAGTCTACCCTCATCCCTCTTGTACATTTGGCCAAATGCCTTTCGGTTACTCTCAATATTTATGGCAAACTTAAATGCATCCCTAAGAGTATGGGAATTCTTATCTCTCAAAAGGTAAGACATCTTACCATCCATAGAGTTGAAATAAGTTGTCATGCAAACTGCATCATCTAACCTTAATACTTGGAATAGTTTATACATAGCCTTTTGAAATCAGCTATTGAACTCTGACATGCTCTCATTATAGTGCTTCTTGATATTATTGAACTCATTGAGCATGTAGCTAGATTTCACATGTTCTACATATTTCTCTTTAAAACACCTGACAAATTCATCCCAAGATGCAATACTATTCTCAAGCAGACCCCTATACCAATCCCTAACATCTTCAATCAATGACTAAACAAAAAGCTTCACTATGACATGTTCATGTTCAATATCATAATCATTGACCTTATCTATGAAAGATTTTAGATGCTCTTCATAGGTAATGACATTATTCCAAGTAAATAAGGGGATTTTCTTTTTGATTTCATTGGGGATAGCATTAGGTTGACTAGGAATACCATCAAAGAATAGAGGCCTATATCTATCCAAATGAACTGGTCTTCTTTGGATATTTGGTTGATTTAGAGGGGTAGCTAAAGCATTTTGATAGGGTATAGTTCCCACTATACGACTAGCTATAAGGGGAACTTGATTAGGAACTTGTCCAGGTAGAATTTGTCCAAGGTGAAGGGCTTGAGAATTTGGAAGTGAAGTATTGGGCTGACTGGGTGGAATTGTTCCTATGGTAATAGGGACATAACTTCTAGTAGATGTGTTCATGTTAGCATGTAGGAAGGAAATCTTCCTCTTCATTTCATCTACAACAGCCTCCAACTCGAGTTTCTCCAATTGAATAGCCAAACCCTCCTTTGCTTTTCTAGCCTTTTCCAAGTCTATATTTGTTTGAGAAGGTATAGTAGGAGTAGCCACAATTTTCTTGGGCTCATTAATATTTACACTTACCAACTTTTGTTTTCCCTTATCAAGGACTTCTTTGGGAGCAATTTTAATCTCCTTACTTCTCTGGATTTTAGAGGGATTCAATTTCCTTAGAACATGGCCTGTTCCCTCAAATTCACCTTGTTTAGGTTTTGTATCCTGAGCTTGCTTTCTCAAATCTTCCATATCACCAAACAAGTCCTTATCTAAACCTTGAACATCTTGGTTTAGATCACTAACCTGGGTTTCATTTCTCTTGGTTCTCTTGAGAAGTTCCTGCCTCTCCATGAGCAATTCACATATTTGTTGTTCCCTCACTTTCACCCGATTAACAATCTCAGCAAGTTGTTCACACTCTTTCTTTCTCAGAGAAATCACCTTTTCTCTCAACTTCTTAGAATCATAAGAAGCAGTTTCAGCAGCAGAGGTTTCTTTTGGTTGTTCTAGGGTTTCTCTCACAGGGAAATAACTACTTCTGTGACTTCTATGAGTACTTCTTTCTGAATATGAATATTTGGCATTACCTTCTTGACATGTTTAGGATCATCAAAAGAGGAGGAAGTTTCATGAAGAAGTGGGACATGAGATCTTTCTCAAGAAGGGCCTTGGGAACTAGCATTATTGTGACCTCTCCTAGACCATTGCCTTCTACTTGGTGTATGGAGCTCATCACCCATATTATCTTCTGGGTGATCCTTGTAGTAAGACCTAGTGTACCTTGGTCGACTCATGGTATGTGATACAAAATATATCAAAACGTAGAGATACCAGTAACTGGTAAACATAGATTAGAGTCACCACCTACTATTAAGCAGGAATCAAATTATTTTATGCTGGTCCACAAACGCACAATAGACAGGATTTGCACTAACCTATTGCAAGCTATTCAGAAATCCCCAGAAGAGTCACCAATTTTGTCAGTGCTCAAATCTGTAGATTATCAAATACTCATAAACTCATATAATCCCAATAGACATAATCTAGCAAAATGCAAGCACTAAGGTATTAAGGTTTGAAAACATTCTTCACTTCAAGTATGGATACTCAGGTAGGTATACCTATATCAATGCATTATTTGATATGAGCTTTGAATTGAGAATTAGCTCCTTCTGTTATATTGTCCTTCTTAGAATTCACTCAATAAGACATTGCAACTCTTGGTATGGCCCAAACAATCTTGATACACAACACTATGATAGAAATTATGAAAGCAATAATATTGAATAGTGGCTTAAGGATATTCATCCTTCTTCTTTTTAGAGTTGAAATCAAGGAAGGTTAACCTCATTCAATGCTTCTACAAAGCATTACAATATACATCTATGAACTTGTCATAGAATAATTCATATTAAGATTGTACAGATAAAGTAAAATGAATCAGTTGTTTATATCTTGGGTGGTGAATAAGTGTAAATGGATCCAAAACCAATGCCTTATCCACTTGGGCATCAGAGTCAAACCCTACCTCCACATATATCTATCAAAACAAGTATACTGAAACTCAAATGACGTGCCTAACATCCCATCCGTTTAATTCCTATAATCGTCATCAAATTCATAGATGGATATTTAGTTCATAGAGATCTCCCTTAAGATTTTACTCTTTCCTTGAAAGAAACTTAAGCTTAACCCCTATATTCACCTTGTGAATAATGCATTAAAAATCCTTGCAATTTAAATACATAAGAAAAACTAAAACATTCCATACATAAAGACAACAAAATAGTAGTAACAGAGCTCCAATATTTTGTATTAATGGTCAAAATGTTTTGGTACAATATCCTCTCACTTTTTTAGAAAATAAGTTTTTGTATTCAGAACCCTTTTTTAAAGAGTATTTTCAACCACCCCTTTAATGAGCAAAAACCTTGCTATATATAATCTTAGCCATCTTGGAATCCTCAAAATGATGCAACAAGCTTGGGATGGCTAGAAAAGATCTTACACTAGAGACAAGATTACAAACTGACAAAATTTGATTGTAACAACAAATTACAAATATCTATTTCTCAACAATTTTGTTGGTGGCACCTTTGTCTAAGGATATTTCAAAGTAGTTGCTAAATTTATTACATGAATGATGACCACCATTACAGGATAACTTACATCATCCTCTATTTGAAACATGCTTTCCCTCGATTTTTGGATTAGGTGCCATCTGCAGCTCTATTCTTCTTCTTCTTCTATAAGCTAGACAACTGGCTTCTTCTTCTTCTTCTTCTTTATTGTTAACTTCTCCCAAGCAGCTACATCATCATCAGATGGCCAATTGTAAGTCTGTAATTCCTGTAGTAATCTGATTTTCTTATCCCACATGCAGTCAGTTATATTTTTGGCCTCTACCACAAAGCATATGCAATCATTCTTAATTTTAAAAAGACTGTCAATTATGTTGTTACATCTCTCAAAATCCAAAGTATAGTTGCCACTAAGGAAAACATCTTGTGAAATCACCAACTGATCCATTGATAGTTTCCATTCTTACAACTTAATCACATTTCCATTGTCATCACATATTGGAGGTAAATACTTGCTATAATGTTTATCAAACATAGACCACTTAGCCTTTACCTGGTTAGACTTACCCTTAAAAAACTTTGGAACAATGCTAACTAAGCCAATCTTCTCAAAAACTTCAGTCACCACCCTAGGGATCTCAAGCTTATGCTCTTGTAGGCTATCAAGTTTATCAAATAATAAGCTCCTCCCAGACCAAATGCTATGAAGTGGCTCTACAGAAGCTAATGGCTCATTCACCTTTCCATTGGCCTAGTGCAATTGTCTAACTGATTGGTAAACTATTTCCATCCTTTCTATTATTTTATCCTACCTATATTGCACTATCTTTGACATAGTGTCCAAAGATGCCTCTATCCTTATCTTTTCCAAGTCATTAGTAGGTCTCTTAGGCACTTCCACATCTACCTGAACAGGGGCCTCAATTTTCAAAGAAGGAGGAGGAACTACCTTTGAGGCTTCTTCAAGCTCGACTCTTACTTCTGCCAACTCATCCTCTAATTGTTTGATCTTCACCATTTTCAAGTCTCTATCCTTGCCCACCAAGTTTGAGATTTCAAACAATTTTGAATACCTCTCAGACAATTGAACCTTCTTTGCTTCATTCAGCTTAGCCCAATGAGTTACTGCCTTGGAAACTTCAAGGTTAGTTGTATTTTGCACAGTCCATATGATCTTATTCCCTTCCATCTTATCCTCTATACTTAATAGAGATGGCTTTTGGGTCCTAGGGGCCATAGACCACATTGCAATAGCTTGAGATTTAGGGTCATAGCCACTTCCTCTTATCATGTCACCAATGTGAACCTCATATGATAGGCTACCCTGTGGTTGCTTCCTTATTTGATCTATGATGAATGCAAAAGTTAGATCCCATCCTGGAGTCAATAGCATTCCACTTGACTTAACCATTTGTCTAGCTTCATCTATAGTTATAGGATCCAGACTAGGATCATAAGAAGCTAAAGCTCTCAATGTTTCTTCACTTGGCTCCATACCTTCAGGTAGAGCTTTCTTCACCTCTTGTTGCTTGTTCTAAATAAGAAAACTCTTGAATTCATCAGTTTTAATAAATTATTCATCACTCAAAAATTCCTCCTGATAAACCTCTTTGATATCCTTTTCTAACCACAAGGATTGTTCTGTATCTCTTTCATCAGTGGCCACCTTCTTGCATGCTCTTATTATTTTTCTCAAATGGTGATGGTAAGCCCTATCACCTAGCACTAGAGTAGATGCTTTGTCAATTATTCTCTTTTGTTTTCCTTGCCTCTAAGGCTCTCCTTCCTCAAGCCTCTATTTCTTCAAGGGTGGCTCTAGAGGATTCTCTGTTTCTGGTTGATCTTGAGTAGGCTTAGCAATCTGTACATCCCCAACTTGTGGTGGGTTGTTCCCTTCTGGGGACTCATCAAAAGTCTCCTCTTGATCAGAAGATGAATAATCCTTCCTTTTCTTTGGCTGATTTTGGTCAATCCATTTCTCCAACTGATTTGATAGAGTGTCATGCATCTCTATCATCTTGTCAATTCTTTTCAAATTAGGAAGGTCAGGGAAGAAACCCTCAAAAGGAATTTGAGCTTCCATCACCTATTTTGATAGATCTATCAAATCAAAGAACCTATTCCACCTCCTTTTAACTTCATCCATATCCATAACATTTCTGATTATGTCCTCTTCATCAAGGCCTTCATGTTTCTTAATCACACCAATGTTTGGAATATAGGCCATCCTAGCAATTTTGATAAAGTCCTCAGGATCTACATGTCTACAAGCACCAACAACCATCTTGAATTGATTTAACCATGCAATGATTTGAGGAAATGACCTCTTTCCTACCAGGAAGTCACCTATCTTGAATTTCCTAGGTGTGGATGTACCCTTCCTGTGAGGGGCTAGAAGTTCTCTATCTCTGCACATCAACTGCCAAACAAATTCCAAACAAGAAACTCTTGGAGGCACAAATTTTGGTAACAGATGTGGGGGTTGGGGGCAATAGTAGACTCTCAAAATTGTAGAATTTTCCCTCAAGTAAAAATCACCCCAATTATGGTCTCCCTCCCACTTGTCCACAAACTGCAATGGTCTTAGGAGCCTAAGGACCCTTGGGGATATCCTTGTGACATTGATGCCTAACATCCTTATAATTGGAAAGACAATGAAATTTTGAAAAACAAAAAAATCCCCTTCATTGGAAGTAGAATTCCATAACCTCACCCATAATTGGACTAGAGTATACTGGCCTTCAAAGGTATACCTTGGTTTCAGCATGTTTAAATCAAAGCTATTGATGTTGAAGAACAAAATGAAGTGCATTAGTAATGAATAATGCATGAACTTAATTGGACTCTTACTTTCTTTGACATAAATGAAACCATCATGCACTCTATCAATTATATACTAAATGTAATCATAGTCAGTATTTACCAAGGAATTTTGGATGTCTAGGATAATCACCAAAAGATCAGCTGGTAAAAATTCTGCATCCCCATCAATTCCTAAAACCCTACACAACCCATAACAAGTCTACCTCATATAATGCTAGAGGGATTTAAATTGCTAAGGGGCATTCATGTGAGCAAGGAGGGGAGCTATATATTTATCCTATTTTGGGATGTGCTTCATCATTTGGTCCTTTATTGTCCCTCTGTTATTTTTGTACCTCTCTCTTTCTTTGCTCAGGTCAATTTTGGTGGAGGAAGATGTATAGAAATTAAAGGCTTTCATGAAAGAACCCCTATCAAGAGTAACCAAAGGTGACTGGTCCTCTTTTCTAATTGTTTTGAAAATAGGGTCATAATGCCTAGCTAGTGCAACAATTAAATCCATATCTAAGAATACATCAGGGACAACTAATTTCCCTAGACCCAAAACCCAACCATTACACATAGGAACATGCCTATCTCTATTTCCATAAAATAAATTGAAGATAGTATAACCTGAAAAATTTAGAGTGATAGGATCTATGCATTGACCTAGATAATCTTCAAAAACATCATCAAGAGCCCTCTTGTTTTGACTGGATTGTGGTAGCAATTTCATGAATTCATTTGAATAATTGATGCAGGAGCATCCTGGGTGTAAGAGCAATCTTGCATCACCCAAAAATATTTCTATTTTTGCATTCAATAAGGGCTATTTTGTGCAGAGCTGCTATTTATGGAAAGTTACTATTTTTGGTAATTTTTGTATGTGCTCAGAATGATCTGATTTCTTTCTTGGAGGCTCATTTTGGTCATATAAGTCTGCCAGTAAAGTTTCATTGCCAGATCAAGTGTATATTGGAAGATATTGAAGATTTTCGGTATTGGCAGCAGGGTACAGAAACTTTGAACTCAGTTTTGAAGGCTTTAGAGGCCCCGGATGAGGTCAAAAATTTGGGTGACGAGCGCTTGCACTAGTCAAGCCTGTAGAGCACTTTGTGGCATTTTTGAAATGGGGTTATAATAGCCGATCGGGTCAACTGGTGATGACTTATGGTCTTCGGAAGTTGGGCCACCCGAAATGGCGAAAAATAATTTTCTTCAAAATTTCTGTTCGGGTTTCAAAGGTTGTCTTGAGCCGACTATGATGTAATAAAATGTAAAATGAAATAATTCTAAGTTTGGTCAGCCTTATTGGCTAAAATTCTGGAACCTTCCCAGGCGGTGGAAAATTGCCTATATAAGGAAGGCTGTATTATTGTCTTAGACAGTTCAGAATAGTTCTGGGTAGTAGATCTGGGTATTGATTCGAGGCTTTGTCCTACAGAATATTGTAAGGGAATGCCCATGTGGCTTTGCATATTGTAATTCTGAAAGTTTGTAATTCCACATTTGTGGAGATAATAAGAAGCCAACTTTCTGTTCTTGCATATTATTGTTGTTGTTTCTCTATTTCTCTTATGTGGTTGTGGTATTAAGGGGAGCACCCTTCATCAGGTGGTATCAGAGCAGGAGTTCTTGAGTGTGTAAATAGATCACCGACTGTGAGGCAGTTTGCACCAGGACCGTGGCTAGGATTTCAGTGCGCATCACGAAAATGCCTCCACGAAGGGAACGTGGCGGAAGAGCTGGTGTTGTAACACCTGAGGTTAGAGAGCTGCAGAGACAAGTGCAAGCATTACAAGAAGAGATTCATAGAGGAATGAATCTTAATGTCAGAGATGAAAGCAAGGATGAAGCCGAAGAAGAATATCAAGAAGGAGAAGCTGAAATTGTGAACCAGGAGGAAGAAAGACTTTTTCGAGCGATTTCCAAGATTGGGAAAAGACCTAAGATTGAGGTTCCTACATTTTCTGGAAATCTTAACCCAGAAGAATTGATCGACTGGATCAATGAATGTGAGGAATATTTTAAGTATGAAGATGTTGAGGATCCTGATAGGGTCAAATTTGTGAAGGCCAGACTGAAAGGTCATGCGAAGATCTGGTGGCAAGAAATTCAATTGGAGTGAAATAGAAGAGGGAAAGATAAAATCACAAGATGGGATCGGATGGTGGATAAATTGAAGCGATAGTTCATTCTTGTTGATTATGAGCTTGATCTACTAAAAAAAATGCAAAGTTTGAAGCAAGCAGGAAGATCTGTTCAGGAGTATACAAAGGAGTTCTATCGACTCCTCATTAGAACAGGCCATGCAGAAGCTGATAAGGAGAAAGTTGCCTGATACCTTAATGGGTTAAGGCCAAGCATTCAGGAGGAGCTGAATCTGGTTCGAATGAATAGTATTGAAGAGGCATACCAGTTTTCCCTAAAAGTAGAGGAAAAGCTGAACAAGAAGTTTGAGAGCAGACAGAACGGAAGAGGTCACGGTGGATGATCTGGTGGACGGTCATATGGTGGCCGAAATGAAGATCTAAAAAAGAAAGATGAGGCCAGTAGCAGTCAGAATCAGGGAGGAAATAATTCCAATCACTTCTAGGATCAGAATAATAGAGATCAAAGAGGAAGAGGAAGAGGACAAGGATCTAGAAGAGGAGGCTTCCGTGGAACATGTTTTCACTGTGGAGAAGAAGGTCATAGGGCATTTGAATGTCCTCAGTGCCAAGGCAGAATAGATAGGAGAAATGAAGGCTAGGCCAGAGTTGCGCATGTAGATGAAGATGTCAGATCATCAAATTCTAAAGATGCTGAAAGAGGAGAAACATTGATTAACAGAAGAGTCCTGTTGAGTGGTGAGAATGAACCTGAGCAAAGGAGGAGCTTGTTTCGCACCAGGTGCAAGTGTGAAGGTAACTGTTGTGATGTGATCATTGATAGTGGAAGCACTGACAATTTGGTGTCAGAAGAGATGGTAACAAAGTTGAAGCTCAAGAGACAGAAACACCCACATCCATATCGGATTTCCTGGCTACAGGATGACCACAAGGTCATGGTCAATGAACAATGCCTAGTAAAGTTCAAGGTTGGCGGATAAGAAGATGAGGTATTGTGTGATATCATATCTATGGATGCATGTCATATGTTGTTGGGTAGACCATGGCAGTTTGACAGATGTGCTGTACATGATGGTCGTGCGAATACCTATTCCCTGACAAAGGATGGAGTGCGACATAAGCTAAAACCATTGAAAGAGACCGAAAAAAAGGTATGTGGTAATGCAAGGATAACTTTTGTTGATGGAAAAAATTTCCTAGATGGTAGGAGGCATGAGCATGTATGTTTTGCTTTAATTCCAAAAGTTGGTAAAGAGGAAGTAGAAGATGTTCCTGTAGAAGTTGCAGATTTGTTGAATGAGTTTCAAGATATTGTATCCGATAATGTGCCTGATGGATTACCATCAGTCAGGAAGATCAGTCATCAGATGGACTTGATCCCAGGAGCGAGTTTGCTGAATAAGGCAGCACACAGAATGACACCTGCAGAAAGTGAGGAGTTGAACAGACAAGTACATGAACTGTTACAGAAAGGATTGATCTGTGAGAGTCTGAGTCCCTGTGTTGTACCAGCGGTATTAGCACCAAAGAAGAATAGAGAATGGAGGATGTGTATAGATTCTAGGGCAATAAACAAGATCATAATCAAGTACAGGTTTCCATTGCCACGAATGGATGATATTATGGACTGTTTGAGTGGAGCTGTGTATTTCTCAAAAATAGATCTGAAGAGTGGATATCATCAGATTCGGATCAGAGAAGGAGATGAATAGAAGACTGCCTTCAAGACAAAGGAAGGACTATATGAGTGGTTAGTCATGCCTTTTGGGCTAACCAATGCACCGAGCACTTTCATGCGGCTCTTGAACGAGGTTCTGAAAGAATTTCTGGGTAAGTTTGTCATTGTTTACCTAGATGATATTTTGATCTTTAGTAAGACATTGGATGAGCATGTGATGCATATTCGTATGGTATTTGAGAAGTTGAGAGATGATAAATTGTTGATTAATTTGAAGAAGTGCAGTTTTGTGAAGAAAGAGTTAGTGTATTTGGGATTTGTAGTTTCAGCAGAAGGTCTAAAAATGGACCCAGAGAAGGTACAGGCTATCCTTGAATGGCCTACGCCAAGGAGTGCTACTAAGGTAAGATATTTTCATGGTTTAGCTAGCTTTTACAGAAAGTTTATCAAAAATTTTAGCAGTATTTGTGGACCCTTGACTGAAACAATGAGAGGGGATAGAAAAGAGTTTAAGTGGACTAATGGGGCAGAAAAGAGTTTTCAATTGTTGAAACAAAAAGTTACAGAACAACCTGTTTTAGCACTTCTAGATTTTAATAAGGTGTTTCAAGTAGATTGTGATGCTAGTGGTACTGCAATAGGAGCTGTTATGAGCCAAGAAGGTAAACCTGTTGCTTATTTCAGTGAGAAATTAAATGATGCCAAGAGAAAATATTTTGTTTATGATCAGGAATTTTATGCTATAGTTCAGGCATTGAAAAAGTGGAGGCACTATCTACTTCCCAAGGAGTTTGTTTTGTATACTGATCATCAAGCTTTGCAATATTTGAATAGTCAAGGAAAATTGAATCAAAGGCATTTGAAATGGGTTGAGTTTTTGCAGAGTTATACATTTGTTTTGAAACACAGGAGTGGAAAGTCTAATAGGGTTACAGATGCTCTTAGCAGAAGGCAACTATTGCTGACAGAAATGCAGATTAAAGTGGTTGGGTTCAAGGAACTCAAGAATTTATATCCAGAGGATCCTGATTTTGGTGAAGCTTGGAAAGCTTGTACAGAACTTGTTACTCTAGACAGGATGAAATGGTTGGATTTCATCATCTAGGATGATATGCTATTCAGAGGAAGTCAGTTGTGCATTCCACAAAGTTCTATGAGGGAGAATCTCATCAAGGAGAAGCATAGCGGAGGATTGGTTGGACATTTTGGTCATGATAAAACCCTTGGTTTGGTTAGTGAGAATTATTGTTGGCCACAGTTGCAGCAAGATCTGAAGAAGTTTGTACAGAGTTGCAGAGTATGTCAGATGGCGAAAGGAGTGAAGCAGAATACAGGATTGTATCAGCCATTACCTGTACCAGAGAAGCCTTGGGAGGATATCAACATGGACTTTGTTCTTGGTTTACCGAGGACTCAGCAGGGACATGATTCAATTTTTGTGGTAGTTCACAGATTTTCAAAGATGGCACATTTTATTCCCTGCAAGAAGACTAATGATGCTGTTCATGTAGCAGAATTGTTTTTCAGAGAAGTAGTGAGACTTCATGGTTTTCCAAAGACCATAGTTTCAGATCGAGACACTAAGTTTGTTGGATATTTTTGGCGTACATTATGGAAGAAGTTGAAGATAGATTTGAAGTTTAGTTCATCACATCATCCACAGACTGATGGACAGACAGAGGTGGTGAATAGGAGTTTGGGAAATTTGCTGAGATGTTTGGTTGGAGATAAGCCAATAGGATGGGATTTGATTTTACCACAGGCGGAATTCGCATACAATAATTCTGTCAACAGGAGCACTGGTAAATCACCATTCCAGATTGTATATGGAAATAGTCTAAGAAATGCATCTGAATTGAGGAAGATAGATAAAGGAGAAATAAGTAGTGCTGAAGCTAAGGATTTTGCAGAACACTTGAAGAACATCCATGAAGAGGTGAGGAAGCATATTACCAAGATGAACGCACAGTATAAGGCTAAGGCAGATGAGAAAAGGAGGTATAAGAAATTTCAGGTTGGTGATGAAGTCATGGTTCATTTGCGGAAGGAGCGGTTTCCAGTTGGTACATATAACAAGCTGAAAATGAAGAAGTTTGGACCATGTAGGATACTAAAGAAACATGATTCAAGAAACGCATATGAGGTAGAATTGCCTACTGAGCTAAATATTTTACCAGTGTTTAACATTTCAGATCTGACAGAGTATCATGAGGGAGGTGTTGAAGATGAGATCACAGCAGCACAGTGGAGTATTCCAGCAACTAGTTCAGACACTAAGGAGATCGAAGATATACTGGACAGTCATGTTGGCAGAAGCACAAGGAACAGGACATATGAAGAATATCTGGTCAAGTGGAAAGGATGACCTGTTGAAGATTCATCATGGCTGACAAAGGAGGAGGTTAGCCATCTTGGTTTTCCTCTGCACACCTGAGTCGTGACAAGGTCACTTCTCAAATTACCCCAGGTGTCTGATGCAGGAGCATCCTGGGTGTAAGAGCAATCTTGCATCACCCAAAAATATTTATGTTTTTGCATTCAATAAGGGCTATTTTGTGCAGAGCTGCTATTTATAGAAAGTTACTATTTTTGGTAATTTTTGTATGTGCTCAGAATGATCTGATTTCTTTCTTGGAGGTTCATTTTGGTCATATAAGTCTGCCAATAAAGTTTCATTGCCAGATCAAGTGTATATTGGAAGATATTGAAGATTTTCGGTATTGGCAGCAGGGTACAGAAACTTTGAACTCAGTTTTGAAGGCTTTAGAGGCCCCGGATGAGGTCAAAAATTTGGGTGATGGGTGCTTGCATTGGTCAAGCCTGTAGAGCACTTCGTGGCATTTTTTAAATGGGGTTATAATAGCCGATCGGGTCAACTGGTGATGACTTATGGTCTTTGGAAGTTGGGCCACCCGAAATGGCAGAAAATAATTTTCTTCAAAATTTCTGTTCAGGTTTCAAAGGTTGTCTTTAGCCGACTATGATGTAATAAAATGTAAAATGAAATAATTCTAAGTTTGGTCGGCCTTATTGGCTAAAATTCTGGAACCTTCCCGGGCGGTGGAAAATTGCCTATATAAGGAAGGCTGTATTATTGTCTTAGACAGTTCAGAATAGTTCTGGGTAGTAGATCTGGGTATTGATTCGAGGCTTTGTCCTATAGAATATTGTAAGGGAATGCCCATGTGGCTTTGCATATTGTAATTCTGAAAGTTTGTAATTCCACATTTGTGGAGATAATAAGAAGCCAATTTTCTGTTCTTGCATATTATTGTTGTTGTTTCTCTATTTCTCTTATGTGGTTGTGGTATTAAGGGGAGCACCCTTCATCAATAATTTGATTTGCTCTTATCTTCACCACTTTTAGACTTGGCTTCACTACTAGAAGATGTTGTGCTCCTCTCAGGTTGACTCATATTTTCTACAAAATTACCTTCAATCTCTACAAATAGGATTTACTTGGTGCTCAAAAATTGCTTCAGAAAGAAACAATTCTCTTCAACTGATTTTGGACACAAGAAACAGTGAGCTTAGCTTATTTATCGATGCAGATCAAGTGTGTACAACTACCACAATCATTGCAAATCAATCCTTAATTTCTCCCGCATTCAAATCAGAGTTAGCCGATACACAGGTGTTGATAGATAGATTTAAAAACTCGAAAATAAGGCCAAGAAGCAATGATTTCAGCTTTGTACTTTTGAACCCTATTTACATCATGAAATCCTTCTTTTAAAACTGATTGGATGGCTTATTGGTTTACTCTCCAGCTTGATAATGTACTTTATTCCATGTAGCAACGGTCTTTTTCTTTTCCTTTATTACCTTTTCCAACTGAGCCCATTCAGCGAATCAGTGACTAAAAGCTTCTCGTGATTGCTTAATACAATGTTAACCCTAGCTCATATTTAGAGAACTAGTGACCAAAGCCTTCGCAGGTTCTCACAATACAATTCTTAACTCTTCATCCACTTAGTGAATCAGCAAACAAAGTGATCACCTTCAAGCACTTGACTATAGATATCATTTGGAGAACTAGAGAATAAGGCCATCTCCCATACTCTTAATGTCCCGACTAACTGTCAACTTTCTTGGAGATTTAATGAACAAATGGTTCATGCATTTTCTTAATGAAACACTTAACCACTTGATTATTTAGGGAACTGGTGAAGCCTTTACTCTCTGAATCACTAAATCTTTCCTTAACCATCATCTTCATTCTGAGATTTTGAATTAACCGTTGATCTTGACAATGATCCATGGCTATCACCAATTCACTAAAACATATGATCTTTAGTCATTTGATTACGAGACTCATTGAACAAAGGGTTCGCTGAATCTCCCAATACTTCAAACATTGAGTATTTCATTATGCGATTAAGCGACCGAAGACTTAATACTTTGCTAATCCTTGGATTCGCCCATTCACCAAATACTTCTAGCCTTTACCTTTCTTTTAAGAGAACTTGCGACTACATGATTTTCTGAATTGCCAGATCATTTAGCATTTCACTAACTCATTCCTAGAATAAGTGAACAAAAAAAGCCTTACCTCTACCAAACTCATTACATCAAATTGTCAGAACTGCCAGACTTAGAGGATAATAATACAAGTACTCAGTCACTCATTCGCCAAGTCAAACATGTAGGACCCAAAAGATACTTGAGATTAAAACATAACCATTGATCTTGACACCGATCAACTGTATTTTCTAGGTCACCAGTTGATATAACCCTTAACCGCTCAATTCAGAGAATGAGAGATAACCATTGTCGCTAGGTCGCTAAGTGTTAACACAAAACCACCAAGGAATAAGCAAATAAGAGATAATGCATTCACCAAGTCACACAAAGCTTTCTGATAACCACTGGATACTTGGAGACTCCATGACTATGGATAACATTTAACAAGGTTCCCACCTATTCACTAATTCACCGAAAACTATATGAGACATGCAATGACACTTTCCGATTCAGGGAACACTTGAGACAAATAAGCATGTGCACAGCTAACCACTTAAGTGGCCAAAAGGTAATAATGAATTAAAAGAATTCAGGGCTGACTTGAGGATTTTGACATGAATTCAAAATTCTTTAAGGACAAAACCTAGGGTAAGGGTTTTTTCAAGCTTATTCATGACAATTTTTTTATGAATTTTACAAACCCTAGACGAGGAAAAGCACTTACAAGGAGACTAAAACAAAAATTGGACAAAAACCTCAAAAAATTAAGAATATACCCAATAGGTCGATCTGAAGGCTAACTTGGTTTGTTATCCTCTTGTATAAATATAGTTGTTTAGTTAGATTTTAGGGAGTAGGTTTTTGATAGAAGATAGAAGATTAGATAATTTTGTAAGATCCTCGCATGTTTGAGGACTTTTTTACTTGATTATAATATCTGGCCTAAACTCAGAAGTCCTTATAGCCCAACATGTATGATTCAATTTTAAGAAAATATATGAAAGATCCCTGCATTCTTTCTCTCACTTGTTGTGTTGTTGCTTATTCCTGTGATCTTTGCAAGGTGGACCTGGTTAGGGTGTGCCTTTGGCCGCTCTCCCTATCTACCCTTGCATCAATAAGGTACATCTTAGTATTTGGGACTATAGGATAATTGATCTAACTGATCCACCTCCCTCTCAATTATTCTAACAATTGGTATCAGAGCATATTGATTGCTTGGAAGAAATTTTTATGGACTTGAGAAGAAAGATTACAAGATGTATAAGAGGAAAGTGTTGAAGATGGGAAAAGAAAACTTTACAACATGGAAAAGCTAGATGAGACTTCACATATCTAGAATAGAAGAATTTTCTATAACTTTACTGGACAATGGCTACTTACAACTGACTGTTGGACCTTTGACTCTTGATCAATTGAGAGACCGACATTAACATAATATTAATATGATAGAGATTATTGCTGCTCTATTTGATTCTAAATTTGAGGATGTCAAGGATTCCACTACAATGAAACAAATGTGGGAGAAACTTGCTCTAGTTCATGGTGGTGATGTGAATGTGATGAGAGCTAGAGATGAAAGCTTAAGAGGTAGATTTCATGACATGGAGATGAAGGAAGGAGAGAACATTACACAATATTCAAACCAAATCAAAGAGGTAGTCAATGCTATCTAAGGGGTAGGAGGTACTATTGATGAAGATATTGTCGTAAGTAAGATACTAAGAAATTTGTTTCCTTTCTATCCAATCAGAATATCTTCTATTCATGAAATGAGGTTTGCACCTAATAGCACTCTTACTCTTGATAGTTTGATTGGAAAGTTAACAAATTTTGAGCTGAATAATTTTGGCAATAGTGTTGTACCAAGTGTTGAATTTGCTTGTATGTCATCTATTAAGATTGGTAAATCTAGCAGTAAGCATAATATAAAGAATGAAAGTGACAGTAAAACTAAAGATGAGCTTGATGAGCTTGAATCACTTATGGCCCAGAGATTACAGAAAGGTAAAGGAAGATATAAGGGAAAGTTACCTTCAGCTTGTTTTAATTGTAAAGAGGTTGGCCATATTGATGCTAGATGTCTTAACAGGAAAGAGGAAGACAATGACCAATCTGGTGATGGAAATTTTGGTAGAAGGAATAATAGAGGAAACTGACACTGCAACAGAGAAAATTGAGATTACAAAGATAAAGTAAAAAAGGCATGTTACCTTGTTGGAGAAGATGACATCAACACTAATGATGAAATTGAAGTAGTATTTGTTGCAATGAAAGATGATTAAGAAGAGGAGGAAAGGTATGTAGAGACAACACTTATTTATAAAGTTAGTAAGAATGATACTTGGATAATTGATAGTGGATGTACACACCACATGACTGGTGATGAAGATAAGTTTAATCATCTTGAGCATTATAATGCAGAATCAATGAAAATGGGAAATGATACACATTGTATGGTAAAAGGAAAATGGTCTATTCTATTGAATGACAAAATTAGATCTGATAATGCATACTAGGTAAAAGGACTTAACTACAACTTGTTGAGTGTAGCACAACTGAATAACTCAAGTCACCAAGCTGCATTTGAAAGCAAGAAGGTGAAAATCTATGATGAAAATGGAAAGGTTTTCAGAACTATAGGACAATCAAAAGGTAATTTATTCTATCTTGACAATGCTAAAAATTCTTGTTTACTAGTTAGCTTGGATTCAAAAGGAAGGTTTTTTCAGCTAGAACACCATAATAGAATGGAATTGTTGAAAGGAGGAACCAATCTATTGTTGATTATGTGAGAACATCGATGATTGAGAAAAAAGTTGCACAGATGTACTAGAGAGAGGTAGTTATCACAGTAGTATACACCCTAAACTGAGTTCAACTAAAGAAAGACACAAATAAGACACACCATACGAGTTATGATTTAGATACACACTGAGTGTAATCTATTTCAGAAACTTTGGTAGTAAGTGTTATATTCTGAAAGATGATAGTAATGCTAAATTTGACTCTAAAGGTGATGAAGGAATATTTTTTGGATATTCTACTAAGATTAAAGCTTATAAATGTTTGAACAAGGCTTCTAATAAAATGATAGAAAGTGCTAATGTTAGAGTTGATGATTTTTCTAAAAAGAATGGTGAAGAAAGCATGAAGGAACTAGAAGACTATGGTAGGTTTACTTATGTTGAATATCCAACTTATCTACCAAAGCCACATGCTGATTCTATTGAGCATCAAGAAAATGCTATCGAGAATCAGTAAATGCAAATTGAGAATTAGGAAGAAGCTACCGAGAAGGAAAATGAACCTAAACCAAATGATGAGCAGAGAAGAGATCAAGTGCTAGCAATATTTGTTAGAAGACACCATCCAGAGAATCAAATCATTAGAGATAAGGAAGCTAGCATGATGACCCAAAGTAATTTAAGACAAAATACATGCTTAGTTTGTGACTTTGAACCTAAGAATGTTAGGGATGCACTTGAAAATGAGGAATGGATCAATGCTCTAAGTGAGGAAATTGAATAGATTGAAAATTTTAAGAGATGGACATTAGTACCCAGACCGAAAGATAAAAATATCATTGGTACTAAGTGGATTTTTAGGAATAAGTTGAATGAAAATGGTGAGGTCACTAGGAATAAGGCAAGACTTGTTTACAAGGGATACGCACAAGAAGAAGGTATTGATTATGGTGAAACCCTTGCACCTATTGCTAGACTTGAAGGAGTTTGTATTCTACTTGCATATGCTACACATAAGGGATTCAAAGTATATCAAATGGATGTGAAATCAGCTTTTCCTAATGGAATTCTTGAGGAGGAGGCCTACATAGAACAACCAGAAGGTTTTGTTGATCGGAATCAGAAGAACATGGTATGTAGACTGCATAAATCTTTGTATAGACTAAAGCAAGCACCAAGGGCATGGTATGAAAGAGTACATGCTTATCTTATTAGTATTGGCTTTGTAAGAACTAGTGAAAATAATAATTTTTATATGAAAGGAGAATCTAATGAAAATATTTTGATTGCTGAGATATTTTTTGATGATATAATCTTTGGAGGACAAGATATGATTTGCAAATATTTTGCTGATGAAATGAGAAAGGAATTTGAGATGTCTATGTTTGGAGAGATTAAATTCTTTCTAGGTTTGCAGGTTATACAATAGAATGATGGGATTCTCATAACTCAATCAAAATACATTAAAGAAGTGTTGACAAATTTTGGCATGGAAGATGCAAAACTAGTAGGAACATCGATGGTAAATGAATGTAAATTGACAAAGGATGATGAATCTACATAAGTAAATTAGACTCTATACTAATCTATGATTAGAAAACTTAGGTATGTTGTACAGAATAGGCCTAATATTGCACATGTTGCTGGGATTGGGCAAGATTTTCTGCCAATCCTAAGGATTCACATATGGTTGCAGTTAAAAGAATTTTGAGAAACTTGAAGAAGACATAAGACTATGGTTTATGGTACACATTGGAAGGAAAATTTAAACTTAGAGTTTACACCGATGTAGAGTGGGCTAGAAACATAGATGACCAAAAGAGCACAATTGGTGGAGCATTGTTTTAAGGGGAAAGGCTTGTAACTTGGATTAGCAAGAAAAAAAATGCATTTCTCAGTCTATCAATGAAGTAGAGTATGTTGTTGCTGCTGCAAATTGCTCAAATATTGCTTGGATTAGACAAGTGTTGGAAGGAATAAATAAGGTAATCACTGGCTTGATGATAATATATTGTGACAACACTAGTGCTATAGATATTTTCAAGAATCCTGTGATTCATTGAAAAAGAAAGCATATATCTATTAAGTATCACTACTTAAGGGAACAAGTTCAAGAAAAGTAGGTGAAACTGGAATTTGTAACATCTAAGGAACAATTTGTTGATATCTTTACCAAACCCTTACCGAAGGACACATTTGAATATGTGAGGACTAGACTTGAGGTCTATCCCCTATCTACCAGTCACTGAAGTGATCTAAAGGTTGCATCAACCTATACGTATCAGAAGATCATTCATGTTGATGCACATAGCTCACAATTTGGATTTTTTCTAAGGTTGTGAAAGATTGTAGAGACTTGAACATAAGTTTGTTTATTAGTACATTGAAGGTACATGATAGATATGAACCAAACAATAGAGAAATACATGGTTGCTGAAGAGTTGTTTGTATATTTTCTTTTGCATTGTTGTCAAAGGGAGATAAGATCACAGAGATAATGAATATCGAAATCAGTTAGTGAGAACACAAACAGAGAGAGATTGCAAAAATGGAGAGAGACTTGAATATCTGTTGGTGAGAACAAAGAGAATATGATAACTGAAAAGATTAAATCCACATTGATAATCTACATGTAATGTTGTTTTTTTATGTAGTTATTAAACATATTAAATATCAAGCTAGGGAGAGCTTACCGAGCTACAACATTTAATTACATAATTGTAGACTACATGTTTGGTATGTGTATGACATATTTTCATATTGCTTGTATTTCCATCAATGCCAAAGGAAGAGATTGATGAATTACAACTGATTGGATATCTAATGAAATGAAGAAATAGTGATTAGAGATCACAGAGCTACTAAAATAACATGTAAGATTATTAAATCAGTCAATATGTTGTCATTGATGTCAACTAGTTTTGAAAGTACTTATCATGTTAGTTAGAAACATCTGAACATCTATTAAAGGAAGAAAAGATGAAGAACTGTGATATCTACATGAGGAAAATATGAATATGACAGATAAGGATAAGGTAAACATTGGGTAACTTAGTGATGAATCTATGGCTTTATATTGTTGACTTGAGCATGTTACATTAATCTATTTTGAAGAAGAGATTTGAAATTAAAAAAGTCAATGTGGTTGGTAATTCAAGATTTCTGTATACACTGACCCATTGCACTATATACCGAGTCATAGTAATAATTGAGCTAGTTAGCTAGTTATCATTGATGCATTTCTATATTAACCGAAGTATGGATGAAAACATTAAATGCTAAGAACAACCAACTGAATTTGATGAGCTAGAAATTATTATGATTTCGAGGTTGAGGATAAAGTTAGTTAGGAGATCCATGGATGAAAAAATTTAGAGAAGATCCAAAGGATGCGATTGAAACATGTTAATGACACATCTGTTGAGGAAGGTTTAAGTGACAAAATGGATGAAAGAGATTAGGAGGCAAAATTGAATGGCTAATATGAAAATGTTTTACTTGTCTATATAAGAGATATAACTTCATTATGGAAATGTGTCGAAAAGAAGGAGACTATAGAAATTTTGCGTGAAGACTATATTCATGCATGCATGATCAAATTGGTTATTGAAAGAACCTGAGCTGCAGACATTACCGAGCGTCAAAGAACTATTTACCGAGTGAAAGTAAGTTGAGAAATATTGAGCGAGTGAATTGATTAATGATCAGAGGATTTTTCTGGGTTTAGCATAGATCTGAATATTTGCAATTGAGTTGTATTTGAATCAGATTAGTAATGAATCAGTTTAACCATTGATTCAAAAAATATTTGAATCCCCATAGTGAACGTTCCTCAAAAGTTAACTATTAGTGATAAATCCTCTAACCGGGTCACATCTAATAGTGTCCATTGTAACCTTTAACAGGGTTGGCTCTTTACTGAGCTCACTTTAGAAGAGTGAACTATTTTGGGTTACCAGTCCCAGGTGGTTTTTCCCTTAGCAGGGTTCCCACGTTAAATCATTGTGTTATGTGTTATTTATTATGATTGTTTTTCTATCATACTTTACATACTGGATAGTTGATTTAGTCAGTAATCACAATTGGATAATCGCTGGTAATCAATAAACTAGAAAGAAAGATTGATATTTTATGTTACCGAGCTGCATAATTTGTTGGAATTGTTTTGTAAGGTACATCTTAGTATTTGGGACTATAGGATAACTAATCTAATTGATTCACCCCCCTCTTAGTTATTCTAACAATATATATATATATATATATATATATATATATATATATATATATATATATATATATATATATATATATATATATATATATATATATATATATATAAATTAAAACTATTATTTTTTATTTATTTTGAAGAAAAAAAGTTAATAATGAAAATTAATTGCCTTTTTTAACATGCGAGTTTTCATATTAATATTTTCATTTATATTTAGATTTAGAAAATTAAAAACATTATTTTATTATTAAATACATGGTGTTCTGATATGTATGGAGATTTTAGTTAAATACTTATTTAAAAATAATATATATGCATGCAATTTTATATAAATGTTTTCTTAATAAGTCAAACTAGACTTTAATAAACAAAATTGACTATTCTTAAACAACAAAGACTTGTGTTATGCTTTGACTACTTGGTTTATTCTATTTCCTCATTTGATGTTGTTTATTTGAGGAAATGACATTGCCTTTATGAGTGGTAGACAAAGGCTTGGGAGGGTTTGACTTCTATGTGACATGTGCATTTTTAGTATTTTTGTAATATTGACTTGGTCACAATTATTTTTACCCAACTTGATTTCTTATGCCCATTATTTTGTGAAATCTTTGAGAGGGTGTGTTATATCATGTTATGGTTTGAGGACCAACTTGTAATTGTGGAATTATGGTTTGAGGACTAGTGTCAGTTGCGGTAATCTTTTATAGAAATAAAATTGATTATCATGTTGTACTTAATTAATGAGATATTTTTATGGCTTATGAGCTTAGGGTAGGCTATCTAGGTGTATAGATGGGACTGTCTTTCAATAAGCATCGGGGCCCATAACTGACTGTCGGTATCACTTATTGTTAGTAACCTAAGAAAGTGATAACATGTTACATTAAATGGGGAGTTTTAAAATAAATTATTAAGAAATATTCCTTTCCCGTACATGAGTACTTGATTGAGGTCTTGAATAGGATGAGAGTTGGGTAAGGTGCTTCATTGAGGTCGTGCATAATTTGTAGCCTGGTTTATATGAGAGGTTTACTGATACTACATATGGTTCTTTGAGTGTTGGGGTCTAAAGAGACTTCTAGGACAAAACTCAAGGGTTAGACGTATGTGATTACAATTTTGTATATACATCTTAGGTTTCCTACATGTGATTGGTTTCCTATAGATTAGTCATTTACCTTTGCATTTGAGTTGTACCCTTTGAGTTAGAGATCTTTTAGGATCCCTTGCTTAGTTCATCATTATCATTGGTTGTGGTATTGTTATCTGAGTGGTGTCTAATGTTATCCCCTCAATACAGTGGGAGTGGACTTCTTGGCTCCATGTAGTCAGGTGGTAGGGTTTCTTTTACCATTGTGATTTGAACATTCCTGAACTGGTGCTAGATGATCCTTTTTGCTATTGCATTTTTCTCTGTTCATCATTATTGGATACTTTCTTTTATCTTTCAAGATATTGTACATGTACATTGTATATTGGTGCAGGAGCACCTAGGCTAACCTCTTAGTCTTAAACCATTTTGGCTTGTATCTGACCTTTTCCAAGTCAGAGTGTGTTTATTTTGGACCTTAGTAGGTCTTGCAAAGTGTGTGACTAGGTGGATTGATAGTTAGTGTCCAACCCAACCTAGTCTAGCTAGGTGGCTTAATGTTTAGTTTTGGCTTGATTAGGAAAATGGGCTTAAATATGTCTCAGATCTTGGCATAGTAGGAAAGATGGATTTTTAGGATTAAATGATGTTATTTCTTTGAACTAAATGGGATAGAAGACTTATAATATAGGTTTCCTCATAAATACAAAAGATGCCAAAAGTTGTCATGACAACATTTGCAACTTTGTGCAAATGTTGCATGCAACTCGGCCACATAGGATCCCCTCCATTATAGGAGTGGAAAATCAATGCCAAGGCCTAAAATGGTGGAATGAGTATCTTATGATACCTCATGGATCATTTCTTGAGGTAGTAGTTAATGTAAGAAAGTTTTTGAAGTGAAAGGAAGCTCTGCAATTCTTGTTTTGAAGACATATCCGAGCATTCTTGTGTGATAGTGTATCTAAATGGATTGAATACTTTGAAGTAGCATTAGATATATGCTAGTAGGTTAGATAAAAGACTTTTTTATTCTATGTGCAACTACTCTAGAGTTAGTTTCGTGACATTTCTAAATTCATTAGTAACTAGGGAGTCTACTCGTCTAATCTAGACTAGTTTGAGTTTCTATGGCTCCCCCATAAAATATAACTATGGGAATCTCCTAAGGGTGGATGAATATTTTAGGGGATCCTCTATAAAACATGTATGTAAAGCTTGGAATCCTGAAGAGTTGAGCTTCAAATTTTTAAGGCATGCCCTAGGTGAGACTAGTCTTCCCGGTTAGAGGTGTGACAGTGAAGAATTGAGTGTTGCATGTAGGGGAATGAAGAGAACTAAAAAAAAGCATTGTTCTAGGTGGAATATGATCATTTCATTACATGTTGAAGAGATTGGGCATTTTCCAATCCATTTGATTGGGTTTTGAGTAAGAAATCAGGAAAAGACCTAAAAAATAGGCTTATTAGCCCTATTAGCCTTACATTGTAGGAAGCCACTATACCTAGGCCTTAGAACCCTAAAACCTCCTGAATCTTTAACAAATTCCAAAAGGGTATTCAAATATCCACTTTTTTTTGCAGGTCATTTGAAAATTTTTGTAATGAAAAAAGACCATGTTAAGGGCTACAAGAAACACTAGGCCTATTAGGTCCCTAAAAGGCTAAACTTAGAACCTAATAGAAGTGTTGGCATTAAGCAGAATTGCCACTAGTGACAACACTTATTTGCATTCTGGATATAAATCGAGCAGACAGTGTAAACCGAGTAGACAGTGCAAACCGAGCAGACAATGCAAACCGAGCAGACAGTGCAAACCGAGCAGACAGTGCAAACTGAGCAGACAGTGCAAACCGAGCAGACAGTGCAAACCGAGCAGACAGTGGAAACCGAGCAAGTTAGTACAAACCGATCAGGATAATGTAAACCAAGTAACATCTTGTCTACCGAGTCACCAGTACTTACCGAGTTCAAAACCTACCGAGTGATCAGTATGAACCGTGCCTTCACTTCTACCGAGTGCATGACGATGCCGAGTAATGCAGTGGACGCCAAGTATCAGAAAGTCACCGAGTCAGTTTGAAGGAACCGAGTAACCATATTTGGGCCGACTTAGTAGCACTTATGTTTATTTGTCAAGCCGACTGTGTAATTGTAATTGTAATTAATTGTTTAAGACCTGTATATAAGCAATGTTGTAAAAAAAATGAAATGTATGAAGAAGAATATATGTGAAAGAAAAAGAAAGGCAGAAATAAGTGAATTGCAGAAGGCTTCAGAAGTATAAGGTACAGCAAAGACAAATTCATCACAAAAGGTGATCAGTACATTAGAGAATCTCAATCAGCAATCCAGTTGCAAAGCAGAGATCTACTGTTTCATTCTAACAGGTGAATCAGTACTAAATCCTTTAACCGGGTAGACTTAACAGTCTTTGTAAAAATCTCTTTACCGAGTGCATACTTCACTGTATGTTTGTAAATCCTTTAACAGGGTGGATTTAGCAATCCTTATTGCTCCTAACAGGGTAGATCATCAGAAGTGATCAAATTTGTAAGCCTTAACCGGCCAACTTTATTCTGCAGTATTAAAGCTTTGTGGGTTTCATCCCCACCCCAGTTTTACTTTCTTTTGGAAGGTTTCTGGGTAACCAAATCTATGTGTCATTATTGTGAATGCTTTTAAGTTTCATGCTTTTTGTATGCAAAGGTTAAAAGGTAAATTTCATGTTGAAATTGTAAGAAAATTTGGAGTTACTGATTCACCCCTCCCCTCTCAGTAACTCGGTTAATTCCTGAATATTTCCAACAATTGGTATCAGAGCAGCATTGGTTCTCAAGACAAAGCTTAACTAGCTTGAGCAAAGATCCAGGACAATGGAGGTATTCAAACTGAACAAGGTGATTGAAAATGAAAAGCTAGATCTGGAAATGGCCATAGCTAAACTCAAAGAAGCAAAAGAACATCTTTCCCAATCCCTAAGGAGAAGGAAGGAACTTGCAAATCAGATGAATGATCAGAATTACATTGAAGAAAAGATTGAAGATCTTCTTCCCTCAAATAACTCAGATGAAGCAAACAATTTTATCAAAGAACTCCTAGAAAAGAATGGGTCTCTGCAGGAAGAAGTGAGAAAATTGAAAAGAGAACAAGAACTACACTCTACAAGATTCTGTGAGATCTTGGAACAAAGAAACAAGTTGAAAGATGAATTAGATGGAAGAAACATTGAAGTCCAAAACAAAACCCTTCAGCTAGAAAATCTAATTGATCAGATCTCTCATACAAATGAAGAAATTCTAAATCTAAGATCAGAAATAGAAAACACAAGAGAAGAACTAAGATCTGAAAAGGAAACCAATCTAAGATTGATGGATGACCTAAACGCTGAAAAAAAAATCAATGAAGGAATGCTGAAAAGTCAAGAAGACTTGAATCAGCTGTATGAACGAAATCTTCATAGGCAAAAAGGAAAAGCAGGACTTGGATACAAAGAAGAAGGCGAATCCTCTAAGCAAGGTACTCAAAGAAATCAAAAACCTACTTGTAATCATTGTGGTAAAATAGGACATACTTCAAATAAATGTTGGAACAATGAAAAAGTAGAATTCAATGGAAAATGTTATAGCTGCAATCAACCCGGTCACAAAGCAAATGAATGCAGGGAAAAACCTAGATTCAGAGGTAATTGTCACAAGTGCAACAAACAAGGTCACAAGGCATCTGAGTGCAGATCCAAGACATTTAATCCAGCAGAACAAATTGTGAAAGCAATGTTTGGATGGGACTACAACACCTGGTGTAGATGTCATTACTGTGGAGAATATGGACACATTGGCATGAATTGCATAAAACATCATCTAAGGAAAAGAGATACTACCATAAGATGTTTCAAATGCACCAAACTTGGTCACATAGCCAGAAACTGCTTGAATGCTAGTGAAATTGAAGAAGGAAAGAAGAATGAAGAAACTAAGGTCAGGAAACAGGTGAGACAAAAATGGATTCCTAAAGCAACCGAGCAATCCAGTCCAAGTAATGGAATGGATGGCTCTACCGACTCAAACTAAATTTCCAAGGAAGCACTGGAACTATATTCTCATAGATCAATCTCAAGCAGTTCCAGAACCGAAATTAAAAGAAAAGTTTAAATCAGCATGCAAGATGCAGTGAGATCACAGGGAGGTCAGTATAGTCTTCACCGAGCAAGGTCGGTATAGTCTTCACCGAGCAAGGTCGGTATAGTCTTCACCGAGCAAGGTCGGTATAGTCTTCACCAAGCAAGGTCGGTATAGTCTTCACCGAGCAAGGTTGGTATAGTCTTCACCGAGCAAGGTCGGTACCTATCTTTACCGAGCGAGGTCGGAGCAGTATGAATTCTCGAGTTCACCGAGCTACGAAGTCTTTTCCGAGCAATTAATTCTTAGTGGGTGACAGTCTGTCAGAATTCCTACCCTAATTTGAAATGAGCATTAATGATAGAATTGTAAACAAAAGGCAAGTAATCGAACTCATTCTTCACCGCGAATCTTTAGCACTTTGAGAGCAGAAAATTTCAAGGGCAACCCGGCGATTCAATACTTTTGTGAAAGGAATTTTCTATGAGCTACCATGGCATCATCCAGCACTTCAGCGAAGAAAGGATCTGATATGTTAGTCCAAGGGGAGTGGAAAGCACCGGATTTTAAGATCGTGCCCGCAATTGCAGCAGCCCTAGATCCGAACGGAGCTCAATCTTAGATTCCTCCTAAGGTACTGCTTATTAACGATATCCGCAATCATTTTAACTGTTCAATTCATGAGATGGGAAACCTAGAACTAGACATTGTGCGTGAGGAACTGTGTGTGGATGGTATTTTGAAACCCGAGCACAAACATCTGGAAGATAAGGGTTTAGTTCACATCGCACATCTTCCTCAAAACTTTCGAGATAAATGGGTTAGGTACATTCTCAGCCGAGTACACGATGGCAAGATTTGGCTTGAGCAACCTATTGAGATCACAAAGAAAATGATTCAACAAGTCACCGGTCTTCCCATGTTGAACAAAGCTAAAACTACCAAAACCCTAGGTCGGACGGAACTAGAGAAGAAAACCCTAGCCGAGTGGGATGGTAGAGGCATGAAAGTTAGCAGCATTACCGACGCTGAACTAAAGTTTGGTACACATATCATTACCCACAAGATTTACAGTTCTAGTCGACAGAACAGTGTCTCCTGTGAAGCTATTGACCTAGCATACAAAGTGGTCAAAAACAACTTAACATTTGACCTAGCAGACTTATTGTTGAAACAGTTTAACAAGAACATGGAAAGCATCAAAACTTCCAAAAACAATCCATGTAAGTTTGGATCCTTGTTGGTCTGTTTATTCTTCTATGTTTAGAAATTCTTCCCTTCTAAAGGAAAAGTTGTATGGAGAAAAGATGTGCCAGTACTCTATGAAATAAATGAATACATCGTAGAAATGGGTGAAAACTTTGAAAGCATCATGGATAATTATTTTGAGTCTTTCAAAGAGAAAATGAATGACAGGTTCCGGATTCCATAGAAGTTGGTGGAAGATTACAAAGATGACATCTGTTTTATGGTAGATTGTGATAATGTGTATATTCAAGCAGTTAAACCAAGAACTGTATATGTAAAACCTCTTCCTTATGAGGTAAATATTGATGAAACCAATAATATCATTGAAGCTCTTCTAAATCAGCCTGCCAATCCCAAAGCTCCATATTTTGGAACATATGATGAAGCTAAGGTGAGAATTGAACTAAGCATAAAGCTTCCATAGGTGGTAAACAAAGGAAAGAAGAGGATAGCCAAAATGAAAATGATAACCGAGGACAAAGAAGAAATAGATGAAAAAGAAGAGGAAAAGGATGAGAAAACAGAGGAACCAGAACCTGCAAAGAAGAAAGGAAAAGTTTTCATCACTAAGGCATCTGTGCCTCCCACTGCTGTGTTTACAAGGAGAAATACAAGAGGCAAGGCAGACAAGGCAGAAAAGGCAGATAAAGACATAGTATTCAAAAGGCCTCCTCTAAGCCTTCAAGAAAAGCTCAAACTCTTTAGAGATGGATCAGGATCTGGAGTAAGTAACATAAAATCCTTGAGATATGAAACCAGATCGGAAGCAGAACAGAAGGAAATAGAAGATGCTGTTGTTGAGAAGATGGGACAATGGAAATACTCTCCTGAAGAAATTACCCCACAGGTTCCAGCAGTTCTATTGAATCCAATAAAAATGAGATGGAGCAATGCAAGGCAAACTGTGATAGACATATTTGATCAAAACCTGAGACAGTTGATGCCGAGCTTGAATAATGATGAAGTAAAGAAGGCACTAAAAGAAAATGAAAATAAGATGACATTGAAGTTCAATACTTGTTTGATTTTGATCAACAATATTGAATCAGTTGTGAAGGCTGCAAAAGCCACATGGAAGAACATATACCACCTTCACCAACTGAGCATTGAAACTGTAATAATAAAAGATATTGAAGATGACAGTGATGAACAAGAAGAAGACACTGATGTAGATGATACTGTAAGGATAGCAGCAAAAGTCATTGCATCCCTTCCTACCTCTCCAGTGAAAGTCTCTACATCCAGCCCAGAGACACCTTCAAGCATGGTTGTGACAACTTCCACATTTGTCCAATCATCTCTAGCAACATCAGAGGCAGCCACCATTTCTTCTACCGAGCTGCAGTCTCCTGTACCATCAAGTTTTCCAGCAGTAAGTTTTCCAGCTTTTGAATCTTCAAGTGTAAATATTTTAAGTTCTCCAGTAGAAAGTATACCAGTATCAATAGCAAGCCCTACTTTATCTACTGTCACTACTACAAAAGCATTAAGTACAGATAAGCCTAAAGCTCTACCGAGTATAAAATTTTTGGGTAGAAATGTAGTTGAGGATATAGACCTAGATGAAGAGATAGAGATTCCTACATTAGATTTTGCAAATCTCTCAGCAGACCAGATGCAGAATATAGGTGAAATCCTCCAAAGGAAAGCAAAACAAAAGAAGCTTAAAGAGGAGAGAGACAAGGAGTATCAAATCATCAAGGATGCTAAGGACATTTTGTCTGATGCATTAGGCATTAAAGTAGACTCCTCCCAGCATGTTTTGTTACAATTAGCAGAAGCAGTTGAGAAATACAATGAGGACTCATCCGGGACAGAAAAGTTAGTTGAAAGAGCCGAGAAGAGATTCAACAATAAAGTGCTTGAGCACATTTCTCAGCACATAGCTATTAACCAAGTGGAATTGTCTTCAGTTTTGTCTAACATAGAATCTATCTATTCGAATGCTACCTCTCTTTTGGCCAGACTATGCAATTTTGCCGAGTTCACAAAGGATGTTAAAGATAAAATGAATAAAATGGACGAGGATATGAAGATTAGCATACAGAAGCTGCAACTTGAACCAAGTTCAAGCTCTGCTCATCACATGATAATTTCACACCTATCTAATATGCAGTCTGATCTACTGAAAGAAGACTCAAGGATCCGGTCCACACTGCTAGACATCCAACACATGATCCTTCCCATCATGAATACAATGTATAAGCACATTGAACATTCCAGAACATTGATTCATGACAATCAGTTCTCTATAGCAGATCACATGATTGAACTCTCTGCAGAAGTCCAAATTGCTATACAAACATGTAAGATTCTGCAAGAAAGTTGGGACAGAACCCTGGCACTAATAATGAAGGTACATTCTGATTTCTTATCAAATTTTGGATTCTCTCTATAAATAACTTGTATATGCACCTTTGGCATTATCCTCAAAAAGGGGGAGATATGTATAGAAGGAGAGATATGTATATAGTTATAGATTTGTATAAGGAATAGTTAGCACATTGAAAGGGGGAGACAATGTATAAAGCCCTATAACAAAGACAAATTTTGAAAAATCAAAATAAAACTCAGCATGATTCGTGTATATAAATTTTGGCCAATAAGTGTTTTTGTCACTAATGCCAAAGGGGGAGATTGTTGGCATTAAGCAGAATTGCCACTAGTGACAACACTTATTTGCATTCTGGATATAAACCGAGCAGACAGTGCAAACTGAGCAGACAGTGCAAACTGAGCAGACAGTGCAAACCGAGCAGACAGTGCAAACCGAGCAAGTTAGTACAAACCGATCAGGACAATGTAAACCAAGTAACATCTTGTCTACCGAGTCACCAGTACTTACCGAGTTCAAAACCTACCGAGTGATTAGTATGAACCGTGCCTTCACTTCTACCGAGTGCATGACGATGCCAAGTAATGCAGTGGACGCCGAGTATCAGAAAGTCACCGAGTCAGTTTGAAGGAACCGAGTAACCATATTTGGGCCGACTTAGTAGCACTTATGTTTATTTGTCAAGCCGACTGTGTAATTGTAATTGTAATTAATTGTTTAAGACCTATATATAAGCAATGTTGTAAAAAAATGAAATGTATGAAGAAGAATATATGTGAAAGAAAAAGAAAGGCAGAAATAAGAGAATTGCAGAAGGCTTCAGAAGTATAAGGTACAGCAAAGACAAATTCATCACAGAAGGTGATCAGTACATCAGAGAATCTCAATCAGCAATCCAGTTGCAAAGCAGAGATCTACTGTTTCATTCTAACAGGTGAATCAGTACTAAATCCTTTAACCGGGTAGACTTAACAGTCTTTGTAAAAATCTCTTTACCGAGTGCATACTTCACTGTATGTTTGTAAATCCTTTAACAGGGTGGATTTAGCAATCCTTATTGCTCCTAACAGGTCAGATCATCAGAAGTGATCAAATTTGTAAGCCTTAACCGGCCAACTTTATTCTGCAGTATTAAAGCTTTGTGGGTTTCATCCCCACCCCAGTTTTACTTTCTTTTGGAAGGTTTCTGGGTAACCAAATCTATGTGTCATTATTGTGAATGCTTTTAAGTTTCATGCTTTCTGTATGCAAAGGTTAAAAGGTAAATTTCATGTTGAAATTGTAAGAAAATTTGGAGTTACTGATTCACCCCTCCCCTCTCAGTAACTCGGTTAATTCCTGAATATTTCCAACATAGAAGAAGACTTTGAGATGCATAAAAATGGATTCAAATGGAAACAAAATGAATTTTTTGAAGAGGAATGCTTCCCCTACTACCCCAAAGTCAATTTATGGTGAAGAAGCACTTCGAGTGTTCTAGGTGTCAAGAAAGCATTAAGACAAAACTAAATAGTTGATGTCCTTCAAGGCCAAGAAAAAGGAAGTTGACTCTTAGATTAGAGTTTGGAAGGTCTTAGGTTGATTACTTGAGGCTAGTGAGATCCTCTAATAAAGTAGGTTCCCTTGGAGATAGGATAAGAAAGGTCCTAGAAGAATTTTTGTGAGAACACCTTGAAGCACATACACCAGATTGGTATCAGAGCTTAGTTGATTAGGCTTGTGGTGAATGTTTCAACATACTAAGTCAGTAGGAGATAACACCATGGTGACCAATCCATAATTGGCCAAGAAAGTTGAAGACCAGGAAGAGGAAAATAGGTTGCTTAAGGAAAGATTAGAGCAATTGGAGCTAAAGGTAGAAGAAGTAGATGAGAAAGCTGAGGAAGCCAAAGAAAAAGTAGATGGGAAGAAAAAGGAGATCCTTTCAGAGGATGAGGTCCCTGAACCAAATCTAGTTCTAGCTAAAGATCCATTCTTGAAGGCAATGAAAGGTTTGAGTGGGAAAGCACTAGAAGGAATTCCAATCTTCAATGGGAAGATGGAACTAGAGGTAGTCCTAGATTGGATAGAAGGTCTAGAGAACCACTTTGAGTGTGATGGAATCATAGAGGCTCAAAAGGTGAAAGTGGCTAAAGGAATATTGAGAGGCCCTGCACTCACTTGGTGGAAATTTATCCAAGATGAGAGAGTGAAAGAAAGAAAGAAGCCAATTTCTATATGGAAGGAAATGGTAGCCAAAATCAGAGATGCATATGTGCTAGAGGATTATGAAATCCAACTCCATAAGAAAAGAAAAAGTCTAAGGCAAAAATACTTGGATGTGAACTCATATACTGAGGAGTTCCAAAGACTTTGCATGAGGTCTTGAGTTGTAGAGGATGAGAAGGTAAAGGTCGAAAGATACCTTAAAGGAATAAAGTGGAATATTAAGGATGAGATGAGTCTCTTGACTCCAGACACCATTTAAAAATGTCACCATCTTGTCAAGGTAGAGGAGAAGTTAAGGAAGAAACAAGACTCTAGCACTTCAAGAGGTAGAGGTAGAAGAAGAGACAGTAGAGGACAAAGAAGTAGATATGCTGGAAGGATCTCAGAGCCAAGGACTCAAGGAGAGGTTAAGTATACTAAACAACAAGAAGGAGGCACTAGCAGAGGCAATAGAGGAAGGAGCTATAATAGTAGAGGAAGAAGTGGTGGACAAGGTAGAGACAACTATTTTTCAAACATGAAGTGTTATCACTGTAACCAAATGGGACACCTTGCTTATAGGTGTCCAGAGAAGGGTAGTACTTCTCAAGGAGGTGATAAGAGAGTTAATTTTGTTCATGAAGAGACAAGTGGAGGACTGAATCCCCCTAAGGTACCCTTAGAATCAAAGGAAGGTGACAACCTCATGATGAGGAGAACACTAATTAAGGAACCAGTCAAAGATGAACTAAGTTAGAGGAGATCCTTGTTTAGGATCAAGTGTAAAATGATGGGAAAAGTGTGTAGAGTCATTATAGACTTAGGTTCTACTAACAATATTATGTTAGAGGAGGTAGTCAACATGTTGAAAATGGAAAGGATACCCCACACTAATCCTTACAAGGTCACATGGCTCAACAAAGGACAACATGTCTTAGTCAATGAGCAGGCTTGGGTTGAATTTTCAATTGGGAGATATAAGGACAAGGTTCTATGTGATGTGTTTCCTATGGATGCATGCCACTTTCTCCTAGGTAGACCATGGAAATTTGACCTGTATGCCATGCATGATGGACTAAAGAACTCATACTCCTTTAAAAAGGATAATGTGACATTCAATATTCACTCACTATTAGAAGATACAGAGTTGAAGTCAACAAGACCCAATGTTCTCATGGTGGGTGAGAAAGAGTTATTAGAAGTCCTTGAAGAAGGAGAAGGAGTTGTCTTTGCACTAGTGTTAAGACAAAAGGAGGTAAGTAGTGATAAGGAAACCAAGAAGCCAGAGCCACCTAGGGAGATACAAAATATGTTGCAGACTAATGAAGGCATTGTCAGTGATAGGAAACCATCAACATTACCCCCTAAAAGAGTTGTGAGCCATAGGATAAACTTCATACTAGGAGCTACCCTTCCCAATAAGGAAGCTTATAAGATGACCCCTCAACAAAATGAGGAAATCGCTAGACAAATCCAAGAGCTCCTAGAACAAGGCCTTATAAGAAAGATCATTAGCCCATGTGTCTTACCCACTATCCTAGCACCTAAAAAGGGAGGAACTTGGAGACTATGTTCTGATTCAAGGGCCATAAATAGGATAACCATTAGGTATAGTTTCCCTATCCCTAGGATAGAAGACCTAATGGATTTCCTAGGAGAAGACAAGTACTTTACCAAGATAGACCTAAAGAGTGTTTACCACCAAATTAGAATTCATGAGGGAGATGAGTGGAAAACAACTTTCAAAACCAATGAGGGTTTTTATGAATGGCTTATCATGCCATTTGGACTTTCTAATGCCCCATCCACATTCTTGAGGCTCATGAATGAAGTCCTCAAAGATTACATTGGAAAATTTTCGGTAGTGTATCTTGATGATATACTTATTTATATCAAGATAAAGGATGAACATGTCCAACACCTAGAGATTGTTATCAAGAGGCTGCATGATGAAAAGCTGATGATAAATTTGGAGAAATGTGAATTCATGAGGCAAGAATTGGTATACCATGGATTTTTACTATCTCATGGAAATATTAAAATGGACTCTAGAAAAGTGGAAGCCATCCTCAATTGGCCTACTCTAAAGATATCAATAGAGGTGAGAAGTTTTCATGTTCTTTCCAAATATTATAGGAAATTTATTAGACAATTCAGTGCTATTTTTGCTCCCATGTTGGACACCATAAAAGGAGGCATGAAGACTAAGTTTTTATGGAATGAACAAGCAGACCATAGTCTTGAATTGTTGAAGAAAAATATCACTACACAACCTTTTTGGTTTTTCCAAGCTTTCAAAATTTATTTACAATAGAATGTGATGCAATCAATGTGGCAATTGGAGTTTTCTTAAGCCAAGAAGGGAGAACCATGGTTTTCCATTTAGAGAAGTTGAGTGAAGCTAAGAAGAAGTATTCTTCTTATGATCTAGAGATGTATGCTCTAGTTCAGGCACTGAGGAAATGAAGGCATTAGTTTCTTCCAAAGTAGTTCATAGTTTTTTTCTAGCAACCAAGATTAAAGTTTCTTGAACTCTCAAGAGAAACTCAGTCACAAGAATATGAAGTGGGTTGAATAGCCGCAAGCATACACATTTAATATCAAACACAAGAAGGGATTCCAGAACAAGGTGGCAAATGCCTTGAGTAGAAGAGCCCTTACTATCTAGTAGATACAATTAAAGAGCATGGGGATAGACCACTTCAAAGATTTGTATCATGGTGATGAATACTTTGTAGACATCTATAAGGTATGTTAAGAACATAAGAACCACTTCCATAGTAAGTATTCTAAATATACTTTATAAAGTAATCTCCTATTTAAAGGAAGTCAACTATGTGTCCCTAGAGGGTCTATAAGGGAGAATTTGATTTAGGAAAAACATAATGGTGCATTGAGTGGTCATTTTGGGGTCACTAAGACACAAGAACTTGTTCAAAGATTTTAATTTTGGCCAAGAATGAATATTGATATTAGGAAGTATGTTGAAAGTTCTATTGTGTGCTAAAAGGCCAAGGGAACTTCTTCCAATGATGGCCTATATCAACCACTTCCTATTCCCACTAGACCATGGGAATGCTTGAGCATGGATTTTGTGGTTGGGTTACCTAAGACTTTTTGAGAATGGATAGTGTCTATGTGATGGTAGATAGGTTCAGTAAGATGGTTCATTTTGTCCCATGCAAGACAATCAATGATGCTAGCCAAATACCTTCTCTTTTCTTTAAAGAGATAGTCAGGATACATGGATTGCCCTTGAGTATAGTGTGAGACAGAGACACCAAGTTCATGAGTCACTTTTGGAAGACTCTATGGAAAAAGTTAGGCACCAATTTGTCCTTTGGATCTGCATACCATCCTCAGATTGAAGGTCAAACTAAGGTGGTAAATAGGAGTCTTGGTAACCTCCTAAGATGCTTGACTAAGGAATATGGTCAACAATGAGATCAATTAATTGAATAGGTAGAGTATGCTTACAATGACACTGTAAACATGACCACATGTAAGATTCCTTTTGAAATCATTTATGGCATACACCCTAGAGGAATTTATGAACTCAGAGAATGGAAGGATGGAGTTAAAGGGAGTGGATATGCTAAGGATTTTGCCTATGCTATGCAAGAGGTTCATGATATAGTCAGGAAAACATAGATTGATAACACTAAGAAAATCAAGAATAAGGTTGATGAAGGTAGAAGGGATGTCCAATTAAAGGTTGGGGATCTAGTGATGGTACACCTCAACAAAGCTAGATTACAAAAAGGAGTTCCACACAAGATGCAAATGAGAAGAATTGGACCCTGTCCTATATTAGCCAAGTACGGAGCCAATGCTTACAAGGTGGAGTTACCAGAGGATAGTGGACTATCACCTATCTTTAATATTGTAGACCTGGTTCAATACAAAGGATCCATCCCGAATCCTGATCAGAGTTTAACTAAAGTCATTCAAGATGTAGATGAACTTCATTTAGCATCTACACCAGACAAGAGGGTAGACTGCATATTAGAATCCAAAGTTTATAAAAAGACTAGAACCAGATACTACAAAGAACATTTAGTCAAATGATAGTGACAATTGAATGCAGATGAGACATGGATCAAGGATTTAGAGTTCATAAAGTTGGGCATTGATCTCAACTTACTCAATCAAAGGGTAGATTGAAAGCTTTCACTTGGGGAGGATGGTGTAGGAGCACCTAGGCTAACATATTAGTCTTAAACTATTTTGGCATGTATCTGACCTTTGCTAAGTTAGAGTTTGTTTATTTTGGACCTTATTAGGTCTTGCAAAGTGTGTGACTAGGTGGATTGATAGTTAGTGTCTAATCCAACCTAGTCTAGTTAGGTGGCTTAATGTTTAGCTTTGGATTCATTAGGGAAATGGGCTTAAATATGTCTTAGATCTTGGCATAGTAGGAAAGATTCCTTTTTAGGCTTAAATGATGTTATTTCTTTGAACTAAATGGGATAGAGGACCTAAAATATAGGTTTCCTCATAAATACAAAAGATGCCAAAAGTTTTCATGACAACATTTGCAACTTTGTGCAAATGTTACATGCAACTTGACCACATAGGATCCCCTCCATTCTAGGAGTGGAAAATAAATGTCAAGGCCTAAAATTGTGGATTGATTATCTTATGATACCTCATGGATCATTTCTCAAGGTAGTAGTGAATGTAAGAAAGTTTTTAAGTGAAAGGAAACTCTGTAATTCTAGTTTTGAAGACATATTCGAGCATTCTTGTGTGACAGTGTATCTAAATGGATTGAATACTTTGAAGTAGCATTAGATCCATGTTAGTAGATTAGATACAAGAATTTTTCATTGTATTTGAAATTAATTTAGAGTTAGTTTAGTGACATTTGTAAATTCATTAGTAACTAGGGAGTCTACTGGTCCAGTCTATAGTAGTTTGAGTTTCTATGGCTACCCCATGAAATCTAACCCTAGGAATATCCTAAGGGTGGATGAATGTTTTAGGGGAGCCTATGTAAAGCATGTATGTGAAGGTATGATTCTCGAAGATTCAAGATTAAAATTTTAAATTCATGCCCTTGGTGAGACTATTGTTCCCAATTAGAGGTGTGATAGTGAAGAATTGAGTGTTGCATGCAGTGGAATGAAGAGAAGTATGAAACAAGCATTTTTCTAGGTGGCATATGAAAATTTCATTACTTTTTGAATATATTGGGCACTGACCAATCCATTTTATTGTGTTTTGAGTAAGAAATCAAGAAAAGACCTTAAAAATAGGCCTATTAGCCCTATTAGCCCTACATTGTAGGAAGCCACTGTATGGAGGCTGTAGAAACCTAAGACCTCCTGAATCTTTAACAAATTCCAAAAGCATATTTGAATATCCACTTTGTTTTTCAGGTCACTTGGAATTTTTTGCAATGAAATAGGGAAAAGACCCTGTCAAGGGCTACAAGAAACACTGGGCCTATTAGGTCCCTAAAAGGCTAAAATTAGAACCTGATAGAAGAAGACTTTGAGATCCATCAAAATGGATTCAAATGGAAACAAAATTAATGTTTTGAAGAGGAATGGTCCCCCTACTACCCCAAAGTTAGTTTATGGTGAAGAAGCACTTAGAGTGTTCTAGGTGTCAAGAAAGCATTGAGACAAAACTAAATGGTTGATGTTCTTCAAGGCCAAGAACAAGTAAGGTGACTCTTCGAATAGATTTTGGAAGGTCTTAGGTTGATTACTTGAGGATAGTGAGATCCTAGAAGAAAGTAGGATCCCTTGGAGATAGGACAAGCAAGGTCTTAGAAGAATTTGTGCGAGCACACCTTGAAGCACATACACCAGATATGATTGGTTATTACATACCCTGTCACTTGTTATGTGGATGATTTTTTTATGTGTATACCTTATGGTATCATTTGTATAGTTTATGTTTGATTTATATGATATAATTGTTATTTATTCGTAAATATGAGATTTGTAATTATACGTACTCTAAGGTAATTAATTAATGAATACGTAATTCTACATTAAGGAACTCTTGGGAATTGTAATATATGTGTTGAGTTACTTTTATGAGTATGTTTTTTATTACATATTTTTTCTTTTGTATTCATGTACTTGTTGATTATAAAATTTTAGGAAAAAATTTTTTTTTGTAAACTTAGTAACATGTTTTACATTAAATTCTCCTAGGTCAATAGCAGGGAATTACAAATGCCACTACTGAGGTGATGTGGATGTTACTAGACATGTTTCTAGTGAAGGTAAAAAGGTCATTTCTTAAGACACAAGGGCCTTTGATCTCAACTTCAATCCAATCTAATTTTATCGGTGATCACTCACAAGTTATCTAAGAGGTTATGGATATACATGACTAATTAATTCAAAATGATCTAAACTCTACTAAAATCCTCAAGGAATTATAGTAGGTTGGATCAAGACTATGTATGTGTCTTTTTTTCTATTGTTCCCCTATTTTTTGGTTCATAAGTATTGGTTGTCTACCAATTCTATTTTAATTTTTTCTTGTTTACAACATTTTGTCATAAAGGGTTTTGGAGGGCCCTATAAACTTATTTTATCCTAAGAAAAAACTTTAGATATTATTATACATCAAAAAAAGGGATCAATATGGATGTCAAAAGAATAAATGATATAATCGAGTTACCTTTATTACTTAATTTTTAAACAATTGGTATTATAAACTTGAAATGATATATATTACTATTTTTCAATAACTTTTAATGTTGATTTATTTGGAAAATAATTATGTCAAAACAATCTAGAAATAATTCTTTATGCAATTAAAATAGAGTTTTACAATTATTTTAAATCTGAATTTATATTTATTAGACATAACATATTTAAAATATACAAATTAGAGATAGTAAAAAAAATTAAGAAAAATAATTATTTTTAAATAGCTATGGAAAATATCTCTACTAGAATTTACCATCATGTAATTCTTTAACAAATAAATTAGAAAGATACTTTCTTTCATATCAAATTATGCTAGTTGTATAATTTCATGTTTTGTCCTAAAAGATATAATTTCTAAAAGTCAATTTTGTACATCTTTAAAGAAAACCTTTTTTACTATCTAGGCATTAGATCAAATTAAGTATTTTAAAAATAGGAAAAAAAAAGAACATATTTATTTATAACATGTTAATTTTTTTTGTCTAAGTTCCTTCTATGTTTAGTCTAACTACCATAAATTTGATTTTTGGTAAAAAGACCTATCCCTAAAAATCAAAATTTGTATTTGTTGGACTAAAAATTTGACAAAACACTTTTATACTTATAGTCTTAGGGAAAAAAATAAAAAATTACTAACACTTATTTGAAAAATGGGTTTTATAAGTTTATTAGTCATTCATTATAAATATTTTTCATCGATTTCAATTAGGTACATTAGTTTCTAACTAGCAATTTTATACATTATCTTTATTAGCATATATTTTTATATTGTCTTCATTAGTTAAATTCGGAGAGGGTTCAAACAAGCATGTAGTTGTATCTAAAGTAACATATCACTATTTCTTGGAATTATTCATGTTAGGTGTCTTTAGCTATTCAACTATGGATTGTTTGCTGAGTCCAAATTATCTCTTATTGTATTTATTCTTTTGGAGAACCAATTTTCCTTTAACATATTGACTCGGTTATTGAGATAAACAAAATACACATATAGATTTTTGATTCATTATAGATTAATGAGAAGTGTCACTTTGTGCATGATAATCTAAAGATGATTAGAATAGTATGAATTTAATTTTTTACTAGAATTTAGGGGATTCAAATCACATGGTCCTTACTAAAGGGGAAATCAAATATCATGTGCATTCATATTGGGTGGTTTAAATTTGGAAGAAAGGGGCGGAAATATATTTCCTAAATAGGGGGGAGAGGAGGGTTGGTTTAAGGTAGGGCTTGGTGGTTAATATAGAAAAATGACTATGTGGGATATTGGGTAGGTATTGGATGGGGGTGAAAAAAAGGACTTTTGCAGCAATATTTTTTGAAAATAGGTGTATTCTTTAGTATTCCATGAAATCATGTGCTATGATTTAGGTTCACTAAATGAAGTCCCCATGATTATAATATATTATATCAAGGTTGATTCATAATAGATCTATTCCTTAATGGTTTACATATTGGTATGTTGTGTTAATGCAGGTATACATTTTTAATTGAAGAGTAAGAATTTTTTTTCACCATCACAATGTCAAATATTTTTATCCTTCTTATCACTATTAGATGTCTATCCTCATCAAAAATCTATAATGCTTAAGAAATATCACATATTTGACTATATTATTTTGTGCATATTACATTGTTTTCTCTTACATAATTGAATATTTAAAATATAGATTCAGCCTCTTGCACCTCTTATATGACTATGATCAGAAATTAGAAAAATTATAGAATAGAAAAAATATTTTAGAAACTCAAAGCCTTGTTAAATTATATAGATTCAACTTCTTGCACCTTTTATATGACTTTAATCAACAATGAAAAAAATTATAGAATAGAAAAATAAATATATAAAAAATCAAAGCCTTATTAAAAATATTGGGGGGTTTAAAATGGGCAAAAGAAGGGGGGAAATGTATTACCTAAATAGGGGGGAGAGGGGATTTTTTGAGGTAGGATGTGGGGGTTTATATACAAAAATTTAAACATAGTTGTGAGCAATATTGGGTGGGTATTCGAGGGGGGTAAAAAAAAAGACCTTGGGCAATATTATTTGACAATATGTGTATTCTTTAGTATGAAATGAATGCATGTGCTATGATTTAGGTTCACTAAGTGAAACCCTGTGATTAGAATATATTGTATCAATATTGATTCATAGTAGACCTATTAATTAATGATTTACATATTGGTTTGTTATGTTAATGCCTATAAATTCTAAATTGAAAAGTAAGAAGTTTTCTTTTGTAGTCACAATGTCAAACATTTGTATCCTTCCTATCACTATTAGACATCTCTCCTCATAAAAAAATCAATAACGCTTAAGAAATATCACATGTTCACCTACATTATTTTGTGCAAATTTAAACTATTTTCTCTTACATAATTGAATATTTATAATATAAATTCAACCTCTTGCACCTCTTATATGACTTTAATCAGAAATAAAAAATAATTTATAGAATAGAAAAAGATATAAAAAACTCAAAGCCTTGTTAAAAACATTTCCCTCCATCAACAAGTAACCACACCATAGTAAAAAAAATATTATTTTTTTATAATTCATAATGGCACAGCTCTACATATAACATAAACACAAATATTATTCTGGATCAAATAATTACAACAATAGTTAATGGTAACATAAACCATGTGAATAGGATATCCAAGTTGATGAGTACAATCTTTAGATTTCATAATTTCAACAAATATTTAAAGGACTTATATTTTTACAACTTCTAAATCACCCTTATAATTACCATGGATGGAGAGGCAAGAAACATAAATTTACATAGTCGTCACCATAGGTGGACAGGGTCGATGAGGGATTTCCTTATATATTCTTTAGTCTCATTTGAGGAACTCCCATAGCCATCCTTATACGTGTAGAGGAGCATACAACATTGCCTCATATTAAAAATAAAACTTTTGCCACATTTTGGGGGTTTGATAATTAACTTGAAATACTCATAGTTCAATTGTTTCAACGTGTTATCAAGAATTTCTTCAAAATATTGTAGAGCATCCTCTTTTGTAGAACTTGGGGTCTGGTTCATATAGCATGCCATACATGAGTTTATTTGTCCTCGAACCTCTTCAGCGTACACAACAAAAGAAAAAAGATCAAAATATATATTTTATTTTAATTAGTCATTGTTCATTCATAGTTTTAATTGGGTTGGCTTAAACAAGACACTGTAGTCTTTGACATGTTTTAAGATTAGTCATCTAAATTCACCCTAATAAGTGAGTTCTATTGCAAATGTTAGTGTTTCAGATGACCTAGTTAAGAAAGTCAAATTTTTAGAGTATGTTGCCTATTTTTAAGTGATATTTATGATGAATCACCTATAACAAATAATAATTGAGATGTGTTGTCTACACCTGATAGTTAAATACCTCAAAAGTTGTAGTGTCATTTTTTAGCCACCACACCAACGCAACAAGCTGAAAAACATTTGAAGATTCATGGATGATGGGGAGATCATTATTTGTAATAACCTCACCCATTAAAAAGATTGCTTGTAAAGCACAGGGAACAAGACCCACAAATATACAACGTGTCTTTAAATACTCTTCCATTGTTGGTATGTACCCAGCTTCTGACCACTCCCCTTCTATCATTAGAGCATCGATGAACATCTCCCACTGTACTAGCAAGAAGAAATGTGGTTACATAAAGTTGTACTCCTAGAAAATAAATTATGAAAAGTATGGACATTTAATGACATAAATCTTTTCTTATGTAATGGAGCATGTCGCATCCTTGCTGCTTTGTTGCCTCCTTATTTGTTTCATTCGCCACTTCATACCATGCTTTGAAGATTATTTTCATATATTCTGGAAGCTCATCTACCAAGGAGATATCACAGCTGAATGTAATAAAAAGAATCAGTAAACTTGGTTTCAAACAAAATATCTTACTAGGAATTAAGAAATTACAAAACTACCTCTTTATCGCATCTCTAAAACTTATCAACTCTTCCACTGTTCCATAACTGTCGTAAATATCATCCATGACCAATACCAAGGAACCAATTTTGGTGAAGTTAATTCTACACATTGAATACTCTGGCTCAAACGTGCCCACAGAAAAATATGTCTCTACAATCCTTTGTCAAGCAAAATCCACTTCTATCATGCGCGACTTTTTCCACCAACTAGAACATACAACATATAGAAAACATGGTTACTATTTATTAAAATTATTATGGAGTAACAATTTTTAAAATTGAGTATAGTTTTATATGACTGTCTTTGAGAGAAGTTTCAATTCTGCCTGATGTAAAGACTGTTCAATGTTGAAGTATAATTTAGCTAATTCCATGTAACAGGAATTATGAACGTAGGGCATGCTGTCGAAATAAAAGGAAACCTAAGATATGAGACAACGAGACAAAGTTTATAAAAATACAAGAAAAGTTTGTAAACTCACTTGAATAGGGTTTTGCTAAGCTGTGCATGATTATCGTCATAAGCATCAATGTAGTTCCTTGCCTCTAAGATGGAGATACTTAGGTGCCAAGAATACTCCAACGCATCTTCAATCTGAAAACATACGTGACACAAAATTTCAATTGGTTAAAAATCTCTTTCTCATTTTTTCCTCCGCTTCTAAGATAAAGCATAATAATGTTGCAGAAGTCTTTAGAAATTCAAAAACGTACACAATTTCTTTTAGATGATTTTTTTAAGAAGATAATAATGTTACAGACCTCTTTAGCTAGTTTCTCATTGCATAAGATATTGTCTGCATTTAGTGATTCTTTGAGATACTTAGAAGAAAATAGTCTAGCTTCATCCATAATTTTTTCTCCAGGGAGCGCAAGGTCTGAAGCTCTAAACAGATTCAATATACTTATATGTTCTATGTGTCTCTGGCCAGAACTGGTGAAGAAGCACCCTTCTTCATCTTTGAAATTATTTAGCACCTCTGAGATTTTATCCATGTTAGTATTATATATCAACCCGGTTTAATAATAATAACAAACTCAACTACATAAAATCTATGTTTGAAAGAAGATAATTCACCCGGGTAGACATTGTATACATGGACCCTGAGGGTTCGGAGTCCCAGTGCAGTAGTATTGAGATCTGGAAAAAGGCTCTCTCTACCGCACCCAATACCCTTTTCACTCCAATATGTGCTCCATAATTATCATCATAACAAACTGTTAAGATATAGCTTCATTTGTGTGTGTGTGTGTGTGTGTATATATATATATATATATATATATATATATATATATATACTATTCTATACATTGTTAATATAGAGTTTTAATTTATATTGTTATTATCATATTATCATTATTATATTTATAATATAATAATGATAATATCATAATACAATATTATGATATTACATTAATATTGATCGAACTATGTTCGATATTTATCATAATTATTAGCATCGACTATTAAGTCGAAAGAATGAACATTGAGACAGCTGACTACACTAATGTAAGTCACTGCTTACATTAGTGCTAGCGACTATTGTTAATAGTCGCTAGCACTAATGCAAGCAGCGACCATGGGACGCGCCCTTTCATTTGTGAAGGGACACAATGTTTGCTATCATCCGATCATAAGCATATATATATGTATGCTATGATCGCATGGATAACACAATCAATAAAAGGAGTTCATTGTTGTTATCACCTGTGGTCACAGCATATAATATAATCAGTATAAATATAAAAAGCATCACACTCTATTTATATATCAGAACAGTCATTTATTAGTGAATATAAAATATAATTTATATTCCCAAGATCTAATTTCCTAACATGGTATCAGAGCCAGGTTAAAGGGAATTAATTTTGAATTATTATTTGATAGGAATACAAATCAAAAATATTATTTAAAGGAGAAGAGTCATCACAAATTATCAAAATGACCACCAGAATCAGGATGGAGGATAGATTGGAAGGAGCATCAAATTTTCTATCATGGAAAATTAGAATCATCATGCTTTTACAAGAACTGGAATTAGAATCTTTCATAGAAATAGAAAAAGAAATGCCCATAGACGAAGCAGAGAAAATGACTTGGAAAAGGAGGAACAATAAAGCTAAGAAATTAATTGTTGATTCAGTTAAAGATTCTATTCTCCCAAGCATAGCAAGATTAGCAACAACATATGAGGTTTTTAAGAAAATTCAAGAAACGTATGAGATAAACAATACAAGTCAAATATTAACCTTGAAGGAACAACTATTGACCATAAAAATGAATAAAGGTGAAACAGTTACATCTTATTTCTTGAGAATTGCTGAAATACGAGATCAACTATTCTCCATTGGTAACACTATAGAAGACATGGAATTATCTCTAATAGCACTAAGGGGATTACCAACATCCTGGGAGAATTTTATTCAATGCATAAGCACACGTCCACCTCTACCAAAATTTGATCAACTTAAGAACGACTGTACTCAGGAAGAATCAAGACTTATTACCAGAGGAATAGGTCTAAAGAAAGAGGGAGAAACACAAGCACTCAACACAAAGTCCCACAACAAAAAGAGAAAATTTTTTAAAAGAAAGAGGGGATTCAAAAGAGATTTTTCTAAAATCCAATGTTACAAATGTGATAAATATGGGCACACTCATCGACATTGTCCTGAAAGGAAAAAGACTCAAGCCACCATAGCTGAAGCAAAAGAAATTCCACTCTTCTTTACAGCTCTCTCAAGTGAACTAAATTCCAATAATAGAACTTGGATAATTGATAGTGGTGCATCAAGACATATAACCGGATTCAAAAATCAGTTTGAGACACTTGAAAATTATTCAACCAAAGAAGTGACTATTGGGGATAACTCCACCTACCCAGTGAAAGGAATAGGGACCTGCACCATAAAGATAAAGAATGGAGTATCTCTACAACTAAAAGATGTTCTATTTGTACCTGGAATCAAAAGAAACTTAGTCTCTATATCAGGACTAGCAGACCAAGGATTTCGGGTCACCTTTAATGAAGACAAAGTTCTATTATGGCCTAAGAATTCAAATATGAAGAATGCTACAATCATAGGGACAAGAGATGGTAGTCTTTATAAAATATGTAATGATCATAAATCTACACTAACTCATGAAATCGCAAATCACAATGAATTATGGCATAAGAGGTTGGGACATCTAAGGTATAATGCTCTACCTTTAATAAACAAGATTACTACGGGTCTTTCACACTTTAAAAATAATCATCTGGGCATTTGCAAAGGTTGTGCACTAGGAAAGAATATAAAAGGGTCTTTTCCTACAAGTGAGCACAAATCTAAAGTAATCTTAGAATTAATTCATACTGATTTATGTGGACCCATGTCAACACCTTCATTAACAGGATCACTATACCATATTATTTTTGTTGATGACTATTCTCGAAAAACTTGGATATAATTTCTTAAGGTTAAAGAATCAAGTGAGGCACTATCTAAATTCAAAGAATTTAAAGCATTATTAGAAAATCAAATAGATAAAAAAATAAAAGTATTAAGATCAGACAATGGAGGTGAATACAAATCTGACATATTTAAAGAATTTTGTAATTCTGTTGGGATTAAGAGGGAGTATACTGTACCATATAATCCTCAACAGAACGGAGTAGCAGAAAGGAAGAATAGATCCATAATCGAAGCAGCAAAAGCCATGATGCTCGATCAAAACCTTCATGCTTCTTTTTGGGCAAAAGCTTCAAATACAGTAGTATATATTCAAAATCGGTGTCCACACTCCATATTAGAAAACATAACACCAGAAGAAGCATTTACAGGGATCAAACCAGACCTAAGTCATCTTAGGATATTTGGATGTCTCGTATACATTCATGTACCTAAAGAGAAGAGGACTAAACTAGAACCATCAGGTAAAAGAGGCATACTTGTTGGTTATAGTGAAAACACAAAAGGGTATCGAATCTATATTCCAGGACAAAAATCCGTTGAGATGAGTAGAGATGTAAAATTTGTTGAAAATAACACATTTAAAAATCTTGAAGAAGATAACATCCTGGAGATAGAAGAAGATCTCACTGCTGAAATTGAGAGGGAGGATATAGAAGAACCTGAATCTCCTGTCATTGAAAATGAGAATACGAATGTAATCAATGGTAAGAAAATGCCACTATGGGCAAGGCAAATAATTAAAGAAAATAATGTAGAACCTAATGAAATATCTCATGAGAGTAAAAAGACAAGAACTCAAAAATGTTATGCAACTCTTATAACAGAAATCAATAAATCAGAACCATCAAATCCAAAGGAGGCATTATCTAATCAAGCATGGAGAGAGACAATGATTGAAGAATATCAATCTATAATAAAGAATGATGTCTGGGACATAGTACCTAGACCTAAAAATAAAACCGTTGTCTCTTCTAGATGGCTATTCAAAACTAAATATGCTTCTGACGGAAGTATTGAGAAGCATAAAGCTTGGTTTGTTGCTAGAGGATTCTCACAGAAAGAAGGTATTGATTATGAAGAAACATTTGCCCCTGTAGCTCGGTATACATCAGTCAGAACCATTATTGCTATAGCAGCATCTAAAGGGTGGAAGATACACCAGATGGATGTGAAAATGGCATTCCCTAAATGGCACCATTGAAGAAGAAGTATATTTAGAGCAGCCAGAAGGGTTCATTATACATGATGCATCAAAATATGTTTGCAAACTCAAGAAAGAACTATATGGGTTGAAAAAAGCTCCCAGAGCTTGGTATGAAAGGATAAACAACTATCTTTCAAAATTAGGATACTCTAAAAATGATGCAGATCCTAACATTTACTTTAAGATAACAAATGGCAACATGGTTATTTTAGTTCTATGAATCATTACATGCAAAGAAACTCAAGAATGAGCCCTCACAAACCAATCCATAGCTCCCTAGGCATGGAGTGCAAGTGTTTTTGAGAATGCTCTCAGCTAGAGCTATTTAGCCTATAACCTTGCTAGTAAACCATGCAATGAGAGATTCAATGAAGACAAGGGCAAGAATGCCAATATCCCCAAGAATCAAATGAATGCAAATGCAATGCAAGCTAGATTAAGAATGGAAATGCAAGCTAAACTATGGAAATAAAAGATGCAAGAAATGAAATCTAACTATGAAGCAAGAAAGCCATGATGATGCAAGAATGAAGACAAGAAGATAGAGTGTTGATGAAGATCCAAGATGAATACCAACAATGCTCCAAATCTTCAAACCCTAGATGCAAGAATATCTCCAAAAGCTCCAAGATGACCTAGAAAACCTGTAGCATAACAATAACATAAAAATTGTGTGTGCAAATGAGGAAGAGAGCTCTCCTTTTATAGGGAATGAAAAAGGAATGGGCCATGGAGATTAAGAGGCAAAAGATTTAATCAACGATGGAGCTTAAAAGAGGAGCAATCCATGTGCACAAGTATCCTCCAATAGGAAAATAAGAGTTGACTTTTGTGTCCATATGAGACAAAAAGTACTTTTCTCTTTTTATAAAATAAGAATAATGCTTTATTTGTGCAACTTAGGATAAGAGGAAAAGTGGGGGCTTTTTATTTATTAAAAGGGGAGGAAATATTCCTTTTAATAAATAAAGACTTAGGATAAGATGGTTAGCCCATAGAAAATAATCGAATAAATGATAGAACTAGGATTTGATCAAGAATAAGTAATTTATGATTTAGCAAAAGTGCTAGCAAGGGGCTAATAGTCTAGGTGACCATTTTTGGGTGTATACATTTGCCCCTCTTTGACTAATGTGTGATCGATCTGGGAACACATGTAGTCAAAGAATGAAGTTGAAATGTGAGATCGATTTGGGATCACAAAGCAACTCAGATCAGCCAAGAAGGCAAGAGATAGCCAAGAAGGCAAGAAAATAACGATCTAACTCCAAAGAATGAAGTGCAGAGAGATAGCAAATCCTGCATGGTCAGCCTGGTAGCGACAGTATTGAACACTTAGGAAAGAGATAACCAATAAGATATGATGTGTCTGCCCCCTCGGGATCAAAAGTGAAATTCGGGTAGAGGGAATGCAGAAGCAAGAGAGACATGATCAAATCACTAGAAATCATAATCGAAGAAAGAGAACAGAATAACCATCAAGCAGTGAAGATATGCCCCACACATGGGACACGGGGCACGAACCAAGCGGTCCCTCAACCCGTAAACACCATAGAGGGGGGAATTGGAACTTGGGATTTGAATGAAAGACTAGAAGGTTGAAAGAGATGGGGATGAAGAGGTTATGATGCCCCAGCGAAGATCAAAGGATCAGGCCTCAAAAGGTCAGCCAACTACGTGAAAGAGGGGGAAAAGGTGATCAAGGTGAACTCAGATTTTGGTTTCGATCCCAAAATGAAAGGAAAATGATGTGATATGAAAGACAAGAAAGTGAAAGACATGATCGGGAAGAAGTGAAAGGTGAGCGCAGCTGATTAACAAGTCCATGAAAAATGAAAGGAGAGCTCTCTCCATATGCAAGATGCAAAACTAAACTAACATGAACCTAAGAAATGCAAGCTACATGAAAAGTGGTTTACTTGCAAGGTTACAAAGCCAATAGACATCTAATATTCATCATTGAGCATTATTGGTAGCGTCGCAAGATCATACAATACACACTAGCATAACTATGTGAATATGAATATGATCTTTATCAGATAGGAATGTAGAAATCTCACCTAGGCATCAAAGACATGTAGGTCAAGATGACTAGCATAGTGAGATTACCTAAGTTTAATATAGCAAGATTATACTCGCATCGAGACACAAGGAAAGTCAAGATGGCTACAAGTATGCACTTGCACAAAAATAGTCAAGGATAATACCCTGTCAATCCACAGTGTCAAGTAAGACCAGCATAAATGCTCATGATAGTTAGGATCAACAAAATATACCCACAAGCAGAAAAAGCAATAAAACATGTTCTCATACCCTCAGTCTTCTAGCTATGTGTCATCGAAAACTTCTCAGGGAGAGACCACTCAGTAAAGAAATCATCATAGACAGCATGCAAAGAAATAAATTCAAACAAATCTCAGCAAGTCAAGTGCGTGTGTGTAGGTCATAGAGTCAAACTTTGAGTATTGCATCTGCAAATGAGAAATATCGCATCATACTAGACTGTAGGTAGGACATCTGATAAGTGTGGAGAAACACTCGATGCAAGGGTAGTGTTGAAAAACACCATTGGGGTGGTGTTGAAAAACACCATTGGAACCAAGTTGCCCAAGAAACCCAGACGCACAAAGAGACCCAAGATAAGCTTAAAGCAACATATGCCCCCTAGACTAAGACAAGAATCAATTCCAAGCTAGGAGAGGCAAAGCGAGAAGTGGAGCGAAAGAGCGCCATGCAAGACTGATAGACATAGGTGCAGAGGGTCTCAAGCAGCGCCTATTTCCAGGTTTTCACCACTTGATAGATTTTTTCAGGACTTTTTTATAATTTTTTTGCATTTTTGCTACCAAGGCACCTGTTTCCAGGTTTTCACCAAGGCACTTTTTCTATTTGTTTTTGAATTTTTTGAATTTTTTGATTTTTTTTGGTGAGACATCAAAGCGCCTATTGCTAGGTTTTCACTAGGATGCTCATTTTTTCAGTACTTTATATGCTTTTTAGGTTTTTTTCAGCATCATATATGATTTTTTTTTGGAATTTTTTCAGGATCATAAAGTATGTACAAAGAATGCCCCAGACAGAGATGGGCATCAAGAATCTGCTTCCTCTGATGTAGAGAACTGATAGGCCCCAGGCCCAAATGCTACAGCTATGATGATAGGAGGTCTCAACCAGTTCGACCAATAATAACCAGCCCTAAGCAATGTCTGAGTTAGTGGAGGATCATTAGAATGTGATCCACATATGCCATCGTGGATTTCAGCTAGTACTTTTTCTGACTCCTCTATTTCTAGACACCTAAGGAGAGTTCCATCTAGACCCTTCCTATACAAGCCACTAGAGACAAAGGCAAAGTGTAAGGGATGGCGGAAAGAATGGCATGGAGGAGTATGAGGTGGAAGACATGGAAAGATGGTAGGATTGTAAGATTTGTGAGCAGGATAGCGTAATTCATCCACCAGGAACTTGAAGTGAGATTTATGCTTTTTAATTTGTAAGATGGATATCAAAGTAACCAAGGCATTAGCAACTCTTTTCTCAGCTTTAGGAATGGGCTGAAGTATAACAGTTATGAGATCATGCTTGAAGTAATGCACCATTTGTTTGTAGAGAATCAACTTCTCATCTTTTATTTTGGAGTCATTATTTTTGAGAAAATTTTTATCTTTACTTTTCTTAGGTTTAGATACCGCCACAATGTGATTTTCGCCATCCGACCATTGCTCTTTTCTTTTGACTTGATGACTGTGATGCTTGATTTCTGATTCAATCTTTTTTGTTGCTAGTTCGCTGGTGGAAGAAGTAACAGGTGTTGATGCAAGATGAAATGAAGTGACTGGTTCAATAGCATTTATGCGAGGGATGTCATCTCTGGTAACAAGAGAGGTTGAGCCTATAGGGTAGGCTCCAAAAGTAGCTAGATCTAGATTCATCATAGGAGGACCAATGTAGTCCACTAAGGCAATACGGGGAACAAACTCATCAGATCCAACACAAGACTCATCAACTATGTCGGGTGGGTTACGAGAAATATGAACTACATCAACATCCATATCTGTCATGGAAGAATCTTCTGGAAGAGGCTTAATATGCTGAGAAGTAGAAACACTCATGTCGTTATGTGAGAGATCACCTCTTTGTAGGAGTCGTGTAATGTTGCGACATTGTCTATCATAGTGCAATGATTCTTTAGGCACATAGGTTCTAGACATAGAGGCCTCAGCCATATCATCAGTAGATATACATTCTTCTCCCCAAAGGAGTGAAGTAGAAGGAAGATCATCTCCCATTTGAGCCATAGTGTGTAGCGGTGACTCATCTGTATCTGTGTTTGAATTACTGAGCATGTGAGTATTTCTAGAATCCTCTCTATAGATCCACTCTTGAATAGCTTGTTCTTCTCTGTCTGCTTCTAAATGAACGGATGAAGGAACAAAAGTATCAAAGATCACCATAGCAGAAGTGGAAGGCTTCATGTGATCAGAAGGTCTCCCATATGACCTAGGATAAATAGGTATAGAAGCAAAAGAACCCAGTTTATATTCACCCATACCAAGGCTCATCATCTTAAGTGATTTCTCAGCAGCAGCTAGAGATGTACTAGGATCAACAGAAGGTTCATTATGAGGAACAAATTTTTCAGTAGCAGCAAGAGCATTGATAGCAATAGTATGGTCTCCAGGAATCACAACCTCAGTGCCATTGTATGGAAATTTGACGCACTGATGATAAGTGGAAGGAATAGCCTGCATGTCATGGATCCAAGGATGACCCAAAAGAATGTTATATGCGAGTGGGATGTCCAATACTTGGAAGCTAATATCTTTTGTGATAGGACCCACTCGGACAGGCAGTGTGACAAGACCTTTGGAAGATCTTTCCTCTTCATCGTAAGATTTTATAGTAATCTTCTTCTTGGAATCCACAGCAAATTCTAACAAACCCAACTGTTGTATGACATTGAAAGAAACAATATTTAACCCTGCACCATTGTCTATCAGGACTCGGCGGACTCGGGTGTTGTAGACTAGAACTTCAATGTGTAAAGCCAAATTATGAGGGTGAGCAATAGATATGTCATCTTCTGCAGAAAAGGAGAGAGATAGTGGAGATGAAATGTGGTTTACCATAGCCTGAAATTGATCTAGATCAATGTCTTTGGGGACATGTGTTGTACGTAGGGCCTCATCAAGGATCTCTCTATGCGAAGAGGATAACCAAAGCAACTCAAGGATAGATATCTGTGCTGGTGTCTTTTGCAAATGTTGGACAACATCATAGCTAGGGGTGGCTGAAGGAGCCACTTGTTTGGAAGGCAAAGCTTGCTTGGGATCTTGCACAGTTTTAAGGACAATCTTGGCTTGCCCCCTAGTAACAGCATTCAGTGTCTCACTTCGGGAAGATGAACTACCACATGTTTGCAAGACTAACTTTGGCTTACCATGATTGGTGTTATTATCATCTTGAGACCTCATCATTAGAACACTCTCAATGGGCTCTACCATGTTAATCACAAGCGTATTAGAAGGATACGTGTAATTGATCTTGGCATCATGATTATTCGTATGTGTTTGAGAGGTTTCCCCCTTATCATGCTTAGGTAGAGGATCTTTGAAAGCTGTGTGATCAGAATTTTTAGTTAAGCCATCAGTGGAGATTGTGCCATTCTTAATAAGATCTTGAATATCATCCTTAAGCCTAAAACAATTGTCTGTTGGATGTCCCTTGTTTCTGTGATAATGGCAGTAATGATCCTCTCTCCACCAATCGGGCTTATTTATCGGATCCTAGTTACCAGGTTTATCAGGAAGCGTAAGATATCCATTGTCAACCAAAGTCTTAAGGATCACATCGTAAGGTTCTGCCAACTTGGTATAGACTCGCTTTCGAAATGACTTCTTAGGCTTATCTGCATATTGAGGTTTAGGAGCACTGTGAGCGTTGGCAGCTTCTTGTTGTTTTGCTGCATAGATAGCATTGGAAAGATTGAAAGCAGGCTCTTTAACTTTAGGAGCATCAACAACCCCATCATTAACAACATACTTGTTCTTATTCCAAGGTTTGTTCTTGTCTTTACCATTGCCTTTAGCATCTTTATTAATAACAATATCCCCTTTTCTTATAGCTACATCCTCAATCCGATATGCACTTTCAACCATGTCATGGAAGGAGGAGAACAGTTGCTTCCTTAGATCATAAAATAGCTCAGGCACAAGTGTGTTGATGAAAATGTCAATCTTTTCTCTTTCAGGTAGCTGACGAGGATATCGAGAATATAATGACCTCCAACGTTGTAAGTAAGTTGCAAATGGCTCACCTTGATGTTTTCTTAGATTACCGAGATCTATCACAGTGACAAGTTGTTGGATGTTGTAAGAGTACTGCTGGGTAAACCGCTGAGCTAACTCATCAAAAGTCTTAAGCGGTGGTGTCAATTTCACAAACCATTCCAAAGCTTGGCCTCTTAAGCTTCGAGGGAATAAGCGTAGAAGATATGTGTCTTCATGAAGAAAGTCCATACTAAGAGCATAAAAATGACGCACATGGTCATGAGGGTCACCATTTCCATCATACTTGTCATAATTAGGAACCTCAATATCCTTAGGAAACGGGACCATGTATAGATCTTTATCAAAAGGAAGAGCACAAATTGATTGTACAAAAGAGACCTTTGGAGGCTCTCTTTCTAATGCCATTTGGGTAAGGCGTTGATTTGTTCGACGTAATTCTTCTTGAAGGACTTTCAATTCAGTTGGTACTCTTTGTTGGACAATTTGTCTAACATCATACCCGGGAGGAAGCTTGTATCCTCTAGAAGTCATATATTGAAAATATTGATCACCATTACGCTCTAAAAGCTTATGCATCATTCGTTGGAAATCCACATCTTGTTCACATCTCATAAGATCCTCACTAGAAATCTCATCATTAGCCTCTGCCTCATGTTGAGAGGGAGGAGGTCTAGGTGGTGAAGAAGGCATAGCAAAAGTTGGCCTTGGAGGAGATCTTGGTGGCGTGTTGTTGCCATTGTTGCCATTGTTAAAAAGAGGTCTATGCTCATGATTACTAGTCTTAGGTTGCTCATGAAATGTCCCTCTATAAGCCATGCACCTAGTAGCATCCATCCTTTGTTGATTGTGTTCTTTGTCTAAGCACGCTTGATTATCCTTACGCTCAAAGTGTTCTTGCAAGAGTTGAAACTTTTCTTGTTCAGTCAAAGTGAGTGAGACACTGTCTGTGTTTTTGGGGGTCTTGAATGCGGAAAAGAGGAAACCTCCTTTATACCACGGTGTAGCCTTAGAATTCTCAGATTGGTCAGAACTAGAACTTTTGTTGCTAATGGGTGCTTTTGAACGTCTAGTTGGAGAAGGTAACTATGTATAATTGAATGGAGGATGACTCTCCTGCTCAAATTGAGACCGAGTTGTAACCGGCATGAAAAGAGATGTTGGTTGACTAATAGAATGAGACAAAGTTTCTTAGATTTGAGATAAGAAAAGCTAATAAAGATCACTTGTCAAAGTATAACAATAGAGAGATGGCTCGTCAAAAGTGCTAGAGCACTTACAACAATCAATTGACTAAAGCCGAGCAACGAGCAAGAAGCTCAATAAGCAAGTAGCTAGAGAGGTAACCGTGATGCGACAAGTGATCAAGAGTAGCATTTGTTAAGCTCAAATCCAATAGTTTTAGCTCATTTGTTTCAGTCTAGAACAAATCTAAGCATGTAAGTAACAAACCAGTTTCAAGTAAGAATAGAAAAGGACACTCTACAGCAGGTTAAAGTGCAAGTTTAGCAACTCTGAATTGTAGCAATGACAGGACAGTAGAAATGACTCAAGATTCTTGGTTGAGGGTATGCAAGGATACTTCAATATCATATGACTCTTGACCAGTGAACGTAAAAAAATCAATTTTGAAGCACTTGGACCAAATTTGTAGATTGAACAGTGCAATTTCTCAGTTTGACAAGCAATAGCAATAGATAAAAGACAGGTTTGCAAATAGTATGGGATCAAACATGTCATAGAACACTTGAAACAAGGGCAAAAGAAACCTTGCCAAGACAAGCACTTGTGATATCAAAATAGAGAACCTTATGAATGCTACCGTTTGTTTGAATGTTGAGAAAGTTTACATTGGTATAGCACAATCGAAGACAATTCAAGCAATTACTACCTAGAAGGACAAGGCTCATTACTTAGCAACGTGGCCCACAACTTGATGCTCCCTTGCCTCACACCAAGTGGTTGCCCACAAGAGATATTGGCATTGTCATGGAAGTGTCAAAAACACAACCAAAGGAACACATATGGTGAGTGTCTTAGGGTGATCCGGGTAAGTCCACTTAGATCAATCCTTGCACCATGAAGCTAAGCGGCTAAAATAGGGTGGCCTCTATCTAATGGTTCATAGTAAGGGTTTCCGTTCATAGCACCCCTCTTGCTCCTCATAAAGGACTAGGACCTCGCGGCCTCAAGAGTACCTTAAGAATTCTTGCTTAATGCTTTCCTCATGGTCACAATCCCACAAGTTACTCACATCAAGCGAAGATAAGTACTATGTCTACCAAGGTTTTGTGTCCTCGATAGCCTTGAGATTATAGTGAGTTAGAATCACTCGCCACCAAAGAAAATGATGACAAGGTTGTCCCCACTTGGGTCGTTCCTCTTGATTTCTCAAGAGCAGGCCCGCTAAAGGATCATAAGCTAAACAAAGAGTGGATTAATTCTTGAGGTTCAAGGTTTTTGATTCACCACAAGGGTGAAGAGCATACTCCCCTATCTCAAGAATCTCTCCCAAACACACCAAGAAAAGATTTAATTACCCCTTTGCTTTCAAAATCCCAAGATGGGTCAAGATTTTTGTTTCACCACAAGGGTGAAGAGCATACTCTCCTACCACCTCAAAATTTCTACAACAAGGTATTAAGTGCCTATGAAAGGAAACAACTAGTATATGCTGCACTTAATAAAGAAAGCAATTAAATAAGCACTTGATTTGGTTTTGATGCTTAGGGAAGCCCTGCAAAAACCAGTAGTAGCCTTCTTTGACATGCGATTTTAGCAAATTTCAAGCAAGAAGCACCTACAACCACAACTTGACAAGAGAACAAGCAAACAAGATATGCAATATATATCCAATTTATGCAAACCCTAAGGTTAGATCTGAAAATCAATTGTTAGGAGCAATGATAACCAGAAAATAATCCAAATGATAACTCATCATGCAATGAACAATGAAAAATAAGTGCATACCCATCACAAAATTTTTTTTTTTTTGCATTTGACCTAGTCAACAAGATCTGATCTTTACCACATGAATTCAGACCCTAAACTCAAAGTGTAGAAAAGAGACCTCTATCAAAAAACATAGAGCTTTCCAAAAATACAAAAATTTCAGAAAAATCTCTTCATTTGTGCCCTAGAGAGCCATTTTACCAAAACAGACTAGATTTTATAAATCAACCAAATGAGCCATGATATGATTTCTAAATTAAAAACACAGTGAATGGACCCCCTGTAGAATTTGAAGAGCTTTCCAGAAATATAAATTTTTTTGAAAAATATGCTGATTTCCGCCAAAAATCGATTTTTTATGAAAAATAAAGAAAAAATCATAAAAAATACAAATTACCTCTGAAAATTCTAAAAACTTTTTTGGAGCTTCTTTGATATGTTTCCAACCTACAAAAACATTTTCAGATCATAACACCAAGCCATTTGGGAGATATGATCAAATCTTTCAAATCTAGAGTTTTTTTTTCATCTCCAAACAAATCTGCACAAGGGTTAGCTCCAAAAATAATCAAAACCAGCATGCAAGAGGTGGGTTGCCCCACGGTGGGTGCCAAAAATGTATGGTGAAAATGTGGCCACACTTCTATGAATCATTACATGCAAGGGAACTCAAGAATGAGGCCTCACAAATCGATCCATAGCTCCCTAGGCATGGAGTGCAAGGGTTTTAAGAATGCTCTCAACTAGAGCTATTTAGCCTATAACCTTGCTAGTAAACCATGCAATGGGAGATTCAATAAAGACAAGGGCAAGAATGCCAATATCCTCAAGAATCAAGAATGAAAATGCAATGCAATGCAAGCTAGCTAAGAATGAAGATGCAAGCTAAGCTATGGAAATGAAAGTACAATGCAAGCTAAGCTATGGAAATGAAAGATGCAAGAAATGAAATCTAACTATGAAGCAAGAAAGCCATGATGATGCAAGAATGAAGACAAGAAGATAGAGTGTTGATGAAGATCCAAGATGAATGCCAACAATGCTCCAAATCTTCAAACCCTAGATGCAAGAATGTCTCCAAAAGCTCCAAGATGACCTAGAAAACCTGTAGCATAACAATAACATAAAAATTGTGTGTGCAAATGAAGAAGAGAGCTCTCCTTTTATAGGGAATGAAAAAGGAATGGGCCATGGAGATTAAGAGGCAAAAGATTTAATCAACGGTGGAGCTTAAAAGAGGAGCAATCCATGTGCACAAGTATCCTCCAATAGGAAAATAAGAGTTGACTTTTGTGTCCATATGAGACAAAAAGTACTTTTCTCTTTTTATAAAATAAGAATAATGCTTTATTTGTGCAACTTAGGATAAGAGGAAAAGTGGGGGCTTTTTATTTATTAAAAGGGGAGGAAATATTCCTTTTAATAAATAAAGACTTAGGATAAGATGGTTAGCCCATAGAAAATAATCAAATAAATAATAGAACTAAGATTTGATCAAGAATAAGTAATTTATGATTTAGCAAAAATGCTAGCAAGGGGCTAATAGTCTAGGTGACCATTTTTGGGTGTATACAAAGATCATCTTATTGCAAAATGTAAGCAAGAACTCACTACTGAATTCGACATGAAAGATCTAGGACTCTTACATTATTTCTTAGGGTTGGAAGTGTTTCAAAAGGAAGGTTATATTATGCAAAATCAAAAAAAATACACTATTGATATTCTAACCAGGTTTGGAATGATGGAATGTAAGCCTTTATCCACACCTATGGAAACAAATCTGCACAAACTCAAATTTGAAGCAGAAGAGTCTGAACCCTCTGATCCTACATTGTATAGAGAAATTGTTGGCTCTCTTATGCACTTGGTGAACACTAGACCTGACCTTTGTTATGCAACCAATGTTGTGAGTCACTTTATGTGTGAGCCCAAGGAAATACACTTAATAGCAGCTAAGCATATCTTGAAATATCTACGAGGCTCTATTGGATTTGGGCTAAAGTATGAAAAGGTAGAAATCAATCTTCAAAGGTATTCTGATTCTGATTGGGCTGGAAGTACTACCGATCGAAAAAGCACTACAGGGTGTTGTTTCAGTCAAAAATAGTCAGCAGTAGCATTAAGCTCCACTGAAGCTAAATATATGGCAGCATCCATGGGAGCACGTGAAGCAGTATGGTTAAGAAAGCTATTATTTGGATTGTTTGGAAAACCTCTAGATCCAACTGTGATTCATTGTGACAATCAAAGTTGTATCAATTTATCTCTTAATCCAGTTTTTCATAACAGGTCCAAACATATTGAGATTCCATATCATTACATAAGAGATATGGTAGAGAGAAATATCATAAGGCTAGAGTACATTAGTACTGAAGAACAGAATACTGATATTTTCACTAAGCCACTGGCAAAGCTGAAGATAGAATACTTCAGAAATAAACTTGGCATGATCAAGGTTTGATGTATGGTTTAAACCCCTCTTATTTATAAGTTTTTTATTCATGAATAAATGTTAAAATGTGTATATTGCAATATTGTGTAAATGATCATTTGTGTGTGGGTTAACATTTCAAGGTGACGATCTTGTAAATGGTTAACCAAAGTGTCAAGATAGACTACTTAATTGTGTGTCCCGATTGTGTGGAGATCTTGACTCTTGTTATTACTGGATGTGTAATAACGGAACCATATCATGATAGACTACTTCATTGTGTGTCCCAAATGTGCGGAGATCATGATATTCAAGTCTATTTTCATGACAAGACTACATTAACTTGTGCGTCCCGAATTGGCGGATGTCATGATAGACTTTTGATATTTACTACTCACTTGCTAAGAGGGAGTGTTAAGATATAGCTTCATTCGTATATATATATATATATATATATATATATATATATATATATATATATATATATATATATATATATATATATATATATATATATATATATATATATATATATATATATATATATATATATATATATAATACTATTCTATACATTGTTAATAAAGGGTTGTAATTTATATTGTTATTATCATATTATCATTATTATATTTATAATATAATAATGATAATATCATAATACAATATTATGATATTACATTAATATTGATCGAACTATGTTCAATACCCATCATAATTATTAGCATCGACTATTAAGTCGAAAGAATGAACATTGAGACAGCCGACTACACTAATGTAAGTCGCTGCTTACATTAGTGCTAGCGACTGTTGTTAATAGTCGCTAGCACTAATGCAAGCAGCGACCATGGGACGTGCCCTTTCATTTGTGAAGGGACACAATGTTTGCTGTCATCCGATCATAAGCATATATATATGTATGCTGTGATCACATGGATAACACAATCAATAAAAGGAGTTCATTGCTGTTATCACCTGTGGTCACAGCATATAATATAATTAGTATAAATATAAAAAGCATCACAGTCTATTTATATATCAGAACAGTCATTTATTAGTGAATATAAAACAGTAAATTATATTCCCAAGATCTGATTTCCTAACACAAACTTAAGTTCATTTGGGTCAAAAGAAAAATATGACTATGAATAGATAGTTACCGTTAAGCAGATACTTACCCATAAAAGTAATCAAGAGCTACTTTGATTTCTTCTTGGAAATGTCTGCCTATTCCAAGACGCTCGATAGTATCAACCAGTGAAAGTCGTTCAAGCAAATCGATTGGATACAAGTAGGGCACTGTTTCACAATTTACATGTCATCACTAATCCGTTTAACAACAAAGAATAACCGACTCACATCATATGAAACACTATATTTAGGAAAACATGAGATTATTCAAAAAGCTAAAACATATCTCGTCGCCGATATTTATGAGTACACAGGCAGTGGAAGTAGGGGAGCTTAGAAAAGACCCATCTTTGCTCTCGAACATCATTATCTTTTTCCGATGAATTATTTCCTCAAGCCCCTCCAACGCATTCAACATACGTGTTGGAATATCCCCCTCCATTGAGATACTGCAAGTGAAGTGAATCATAAGAAGAAAGAAATCGCAGACAGGATCTCCTATAAAACACAAAAGCATTAACAAGTCTCTTACTCCACAAGAAGTGCTGCTCGCTTGTTCATCAAAGAAGCATTTTTACACGGGAGACTCAGCCCTAGAGCTTCTGCCTTTTTCATCAATGCAGGAAAGATTATTTCAAAATCTGGAGACAAGCTTTCTTCCTTTTCTAGTGATTTCAGATGATGTTGAATGAAACAAACACCTGCATATAAAAACAATTACTTTAAGGTCAGAAGGGAAACATGACATACTCTAATTTGCTAAAAACTTCAACATCATAATAATATTATAATGTAACATAAATATAACCTTTTTCTACGTTGGTGTGTTCTGTATTCCAAGTGAGAAGGGCAACAAGAGAAGCGAGAGTACAAAGTAAACGATCGCACAATAGAAAAGATGAAGGAAAGCCCCATGAACCATCCTCCAGCTGGTTGCGGATAAGCAATTTTATGGCCTGAGGAAAATGTGGGGAGTGAGATCCATCCTGGGCAGGAACCATTGCTACCCAGGCCGTGTCATAAGCCGATGGACTGATTTCTCCATCATCAAGAGCTCTGAACATCTCTTTTATCTTCACAACCAGATTGTCGGCCCACTGCTGGTACGAAGGAGCCTGCAACACAAACACAAACAGAGAAAGATCAGCTTGGCTTGGCAAGGCTTGGATATTTTGATTTGAGGCAAAATTAAAATCTGTCTTACCTGATGACATGGTGTGTTGAGAGACTGTAGAACATCATCGCTCCACACATCGCTATGATAATTGGCAGTCTGTCGAGGGACAGAAGATTTAATGTTGTTATCAACAATCAAAGTAATCGCTCTGACAGAAGGAGTTGCTTGCGGAGTGCAAGAAACCCATCGTTGTGGTTTGTAATTCACAGAGCGTTGTTGGAATGCTTTGTTAAGGAGAATCACATTCCTCTTAGAGACTGAAGAAACGGAAAGTCCAGCCATTAATTAAGCAATAACAAGTTCCTTAACGAAACAAAAGAAATTGAGATGGGTGACTATGACAGATGGGTGCTATAAATAGGCAACATAAAGGGAAACATTTTCATTGGTATAAATGACTTCTGTTTGTAGGCGGTCTCAATCACGCTCAAGCCGCCCACTTGTTCAATTGGATCAATCATTTGAGCTAATGTTGTTAGGAAATTAAAGTAATATCAAATTATTGGGTCTAATAAACGTCTTTAGGGTCAAAGATTCCTTCCAAAACCCAAATAGCACCCACCCAATCTATTTATTTATGTATTTATTTAAATTTGAAAGAAAGGCAATGAAAAAGGTACTTTATGACTGGTCCACAACGTGGGAAACAGTCAAGATATTGGAAGATATTTTAAAATTGTTGGACTTTCGACAGTGATTTATCGCACTGGAAAGATAGAATGATTTCAGATTAGCATGCTCTTTACTTCGCCACAGGGTTTCAACTAAGCATAACTCTTGCTTGCTCGAGCTCTCTCTGTAAATGACGCAATCAATTAATTTTAAATAATATATATATATATATGCACATGTAAAATTTTATCATTCCTTTTATCAAAAGTACAATAAGATAGAAAATGAATAAAATAAATAAATGAGGTATTTCCCTTGTGTATTTATGGATGAAATTATTATCTTTATAACATCGTATAATTGAGTTTTAGGAATTTTGATAAGTTTTTAAGTAGTAATATGTAGGAATTCAAAAGATGACAAGTTTTCTTATATTAAAGAAACAAAAACTAGGGTCATGTCTCTTTAATATAATGGCCCAAAGGCCATAAGTCAGCAGATTAACATTAGCAATACAATAGTTGCAAATTAAGCAATAGAAATAAACAACTGCTACAAAAGTTAACACAAATAAGAACAACCTAAAAATATGAGATGGGAGAGCACTCGAGTAGGAAAAATTAGATTTTGTGGCTGGGTTTGGTTTGAATTTTGGTTCGAATGTGAAGGGGTCTCCTATGTCTCCTTTTTCACTAGCCTCAAAGTCAAATGGAGCTCAGACTAGCTTGCAAGTATCAGAATCTCCTCTGGGTATTATTGTGAATCGCCAAGATTGTCCTTTTCTTCTAGTTGCTTCCTCGACCTTGGATTTGGATCCTATGAGAGTTTTGAAGGACCAGTTTTCTCATTCCCTGCCTTGTGCATTAATTAAAGGTCCTTTGTCTGGGTTTGAGGATGCCTCAGGTGTTGCGGTTTCTCCTATGCAGGTGGAGAACTCAGAGGAAAATACTCTTTATGGGGACCCACTTGGTGGGGCAAGATTCAATGGTATGACCACAAACGGTAAGGAAGGTGGTTTATCTAATTCTGTTAAGTGGTCAAACCTTGTGGGGAAGAAATATTCTGGTTTGTCTTCTTTTCCTAATGTCGAGGTAACTGGGGATTTCCAGAATAGTGTCTTCTCCATCTTTGTTCCCGATTCTCTAGTGGATTTCTCGGTTTCAACCATGGATCTTACACCGGTGGGTAAATTTTTAGGCCCCTGACCAAATATTGAAGTTGTGTGGTCTTTTCTACATAAGAAATGGGTTCTTAAAGGTCTAGTTGGCATTGTAGCTCTTCCTGAAGGTTTTCTCTCCTTCGTTTTAAACAATCAGGTTGATTTGGACTTTGTTTTGTGTGGGGTCCCTTAGATGTTCGGTAGAACAACTTTGGCATCTAGGAAGTGGAGCCCTAACTGGGATTATAGTGACAATTCCTTCATGGCGGCTCCTATTTGGGTTAGATTCCCTAGTTTACCTCTGGAATACTAGAATGATGGCATCCTTAAGGGGTTGGCTTCTTCCTTCGGTGGTGAACTATTGTCCCTTGATCCTTCGACAGCAGCAATAACCAGGTTGGTTTTTGCTAGGGTTTGTGTGAATATTTATCAGTTTGATCATCTTTAGGCATCCATTTGTATTAATTCTTCATTGGGGAAGTGTTAGCAGGAGGTGGAGTTTGAGTTCCTCCCATTTTCCTTCTTTTTTTGTAAGAAGATGGGTCACTGGGCCAAAAACTATCCTCATAAGGTTAGGAAGGACCATACAACCATTATTTCTAAAGATGAGATTCTTAAAAAGGAGGTCAACTAGATCTAGAAGGAAAAACCTGCTCCCATGGAGGCAATGCTTGCAGGTAGTAGTGAACCTAGTGATGCCTTCTCTTTGGGAAAGGGCCAGGTGATCTTAGGGCTTCTTGAAGGAAAGGAAGCCCTCAAGGAAGGAGAAATTGATGGGTCAACTGGGCTAGTGAGCCCAGCTCTCAAGTTAAGGCTTCAGTCGCTGGTTGTTGTTTATAGTCAAGATTTTCCCTAGGGGGATGGTGGTTCTCCCATAATTCCTCAGTCCTCATCACCACCTATTCCTTTGGAGATTTTTTTTCCCTTCCAGAAGAGAAATTGAGACTCAAACCTTATTTTGTTAAAGCTAGTTCTCGGGAAGCTGAACCTTGTCTTGCGTTAATGGGGGATTGTTTTACCACTAAGAATCTCATTAAAACTGATGATGATGATGGTTTCTCTACTCCAGATACTCTATCTGGTAGCAGGTAGGAAGACTTCTTAGATAGAGTTGCTTTTGATTTTCTCAATGATCTGAATGAGGCTCCTTGGATACAATAGGTTAGAAGAAAAAAAAGGAAAATCAGGCATCTGGATGAGGTTTCAACACCAGGTTCAAAGGGTGCAAAAAATTGAAGCATGGTGGCTGATGTGGGATCTCTGCCAAAGTCTAGAGGTAGAAGTTACAACAAATATATTAGAGAAATGGAAAGAAAGAAGGATATTGCGGATGGGAGACAAATCACCATCCATGATGCTTATACTCCTATTTATAAATGAAAATTATATCTTGGAACATTAGGGGTCTGAATGGTCCTCACAAGAAGGACATTTTTAGAAACTTGGCCAAAGATCACAAACCCAATATTATTCTCATTCAAGAGTCTAAAATGGTTTTTAAAAAAAGTGGAAAAAGTTAGTCTTCAAAAATTGTGGGGTTGTTGGTTGTACCTCTGAAGGAGTGTCTGGTGGTCTAGCCATTTTTTGGAACCTCTACAATGTTAAAGGTGAGATTTTGTTTATTAAGTTTGTTCACATTAGAACTGGTTTTGAATGGGTTATCAGTAATATTTATTCTCCTAATTCTAAGGTGGGTAGGAATAAATTCTGGAAGATTATTGAGAATCATAAACTCTCCTTTCTGGGTTCTGCCTAGTTGTTGATGGGTGATTTCAATTCCCCACTTAAGGTCATTGACAAACTTGGGGGAGTGGATTCTCACAGCTAGATTGAAGGGAGGGATGATCTTATGGACTTGATTAATAGACATGGGGATATTTGATGTTTATCTTTAAGGTTTGAATTATAATTTGTTGAATAGGAGGATTGATAAGGATCTTATTCAAGTCGGGTTGGATAGAGCCCTTAGTTTTGGTGATTGGTTTGATAGCTTTGCTATTCTTTATCATATTTTACTAAAGTGGGCTCATATCATTTTCCCATCTCCTTTGTGGCAGATCCTTTGACCGCAACTAGAAGGGTTCCCTTTCATTTTGAGAAGATCTAGTTGGACCATTTGCATATTGAGATAAGGATTAAAGAGTGGTGGGATGTCCAAATCCAGGGTTCATCTATGTTCAAACTAGCCAAAAAAATTAATCACATTAAGCTGACCATCAAATCTTGGAAAAAACATGTTTTTGGGGACATCTTCAAGTCTAAGAACTCTCTTAAGGTTGACCTAGATTCAATTCAGGATTCTATTCAGTAGTTTGGTCCCTCCCAAGTTTTTAAGGATAAAGAAGAGAATCTTTTGGCTAAACTTCATAATATCATCTCTAAGGAGGAAGTTTACTGGATACAAAGATCTAGATCTTTGTGGTTGAAAGTTTGACATAAGAATACTCATTTCTTCCATATGTCTACTCCTAAGCATAGGACCTCCAACAGAATCACCAACATTCATCTATCTTCTGGTGTTGTGAACAATGATAAGCATATTTCTAATGCCATGGTTGACTTTTTCTCTTCTCTTCTCACTAAATACTATTCTTTATGTCTTGATGATCAAGATCTCCTTCTTGAATCTATTCCCTCCTTCTTGGATGAGAGAGCTGATAATTCTTTCATTGCCATCCCTTTGTTGGAAGAGATTAAAAGAGCTATTTTTTCTTTCGAAGGTGATAAATCTCTAGGTTTGGATGGTTTTCCTCTTTCTTTTTCTTCTTTCAAATGTTTTGGGGTGTTGTTGGCTTGGATATTGGTAATGTGGTCAAGGTCTTCTATGGTACTAGATCCCTTCTAAAGGAATTGAATGCTACATTAAATGTCCTCATTCCTATAAAAACTTGTGTGGATATTGTGGATCATTTTAGACCAATCAATCTCTGCAATATGATCTATAAGATCTTCTCTAAGGTGCTAATGCTGAGATTACTCTCCCTTCTACCTAATATCATATTTCCTCAACAGAGAGGTTTTGTCTTGGGTTGACAGATTTTAGATTCTATCATCAATGTTCATAAAGTGATTCATTCTTCTCTTGCTTCTCATAATCCTAGTTTTATTTTGAAATTAGATCTTTCTAAGGCCTATGAAAGGGTGGATTGGTCTCTGTTATTTAAAGTTCTCAAGGATTTTGGTTTTTGTGATAAATTCATCAAACTGGTCAACCAACTCATTAGTAATTCTATTGTGGCTGTGATTGTTAATGGGTCTTTTTCCAGATTTTTCAAACCTTCTAGAGGGATTCACCACGGTGATTTGTTATCTCTTATCATCTTTGCTATTATGGTTGAGTGTCTTGGTTGTTTCTTGTTAGCACTCTAAAAAAATTTCATGGCTTTACCAGTTTTCCTCTGGTCTCTGCAATGTTTTTCATGCCTCTAGATCAAGCCCTAGTTCAAAAATTTAAAAAACTAGCCATTGCATAAAAAACCTTTTGTTTTACCCTGGCCTTGTTCTATTTTTATGTTACCTTTTCGGGCCACTTAAAATCTCATAAACCCACATCCTCAATATTTCCCTAAGTCTAGCGCCCGATGGGCTTTAATATTTCCTAGCTCCTAATGATTTAATTCTTCCCAAGTCCCTGCACTAAATTTTTCTATAGTTTCGGCTTAATATTTTCCTGGGCCTGACTCTCTGACACCTTCTTAATCCTACGGTTGTCGTAAGTTCATAATTGTTTTTTCAAAGTCTTGCGATCTTACGATGATCATTGATTCTCTTTCATGATGTAACACTTCAGACAGGTGGGTCCACTGCTGCGTGTACACAAATGGTGACCTTTGACTGGTCCACATAATAGTGAGCTGGACATGTTAGGCAGGCCTAGTATCTCAATTTAAAGATTCAAGATCGATGGCTGGCATATAAGCGCATGGAATCTTTCAGGCTTATGAGATCATGCGCTAGCCGTCTGATCTTCCACACGGTATAATGTTCTCGGTGGATCCTAATTGCCATGTAAGCATAGTTGGCGGTCTCTTATTGGTCCACAAGGTAATGACTTGGCACTTGTTAGTGGGACCTGAGTTTTCAGCTTGTCACAGGGTCCTGACATCTGTAGAAGATCCACAGTCGACATATGTTCTTAAGGAATGTGTCAGACGCATGAGATCTTTAGACAATCATCGATTCTACTTTTCCTCAGGCGACTGACATAGGTGGGTCCTCTAACATTTGGAGCTGACATGAACAATTTTCATTAGAGGAAAGGATGATGATGCAGTGGGACCATTTGCCAGGTGGTGCAGAGTTGTTCAATTTCTATTGATCAAGGCGAGGAATCAGCAAGGTGGGGTCATTGTTAGAAAGGTCAATGACAAGGACAAGATCCATGGTCGGCGTAAGTTCTCATGGGTGGTGTCAGAGCCATGAGATCTTGTGCCCACTGTTCGATTTGAAGGCTTACAGAGAGTGGGTCCTATGTCAGTGGTGACCGACAAGTGATAGCGAATGATGTAGTGACAGGTGGCATAAAGCGGGCCTAGGTGGGGGTCTAAATGCTTAGTAGTTTCGACAAGGTGTTTAGCGGCCTGACAAAATTTCAAAGGTTTCCCTCATTCGCAAAGAAAATTGGTGGTGTTCTAAAAAGTCTGGCATTTCAGCAAAGGAAGGTCACATAATCGCTAAATTATTTAGCGGTAACATAAAGTGTTTTGCAAACTGGTGGAACCCTTTAGTTGCTAGTTCGCCAAATATGACTGGGGTCCTATTAAGTGATAAATCATAAAGCCCCCAAAAGAGAAAGATCTGTCGGTCATAAGATAAAGTTGACCTAATTTCAAATGTCAACCGCCGATTTGCTGCTGGCACTTGGAAATGACCATTGTATTTCAAATTTAAATTTTCTGAGGGTTTCCAGTGACAGAAAGGGCCAAAATTGAATTCTTTCACTGCAGGATCTGGTAGAATTGGTTTTGTTGATGGTTGCAGTGTGGTCCAGGGTGTTCCATGATCATTTGCAGGGTGTTTGTAATGTGATTTTGTGCTCGAGGTGTGTTGTAGGTGGCTGAACAGGTTGATAAATTTGGCATTTTCATGGTTCTCAGTACCTTCTCAATGAAATTGTCATGATTGAGGATCACTCCGGGATTTGTCTTCTCCTGGTTGCCTAGGTTTCTTCCCCTACATTTAATTTTTGACTGATTTGGTTGTTTAAGTGGGTAAAACCCTAACCCTAGTCATCTGAAGCTTGTTGCATCCTATTTTGGGGATTCCAAGATGACTAGTGGTGGTATATATTGAAAAAAGGTAGTATTTTGTAATGGTTGTTGTTGATGGTATTATACTGAGCAAGGAGATGCTATATTTTGAGCCTGTTTCTTTAGCATTTTGTTGTTTGATAATGTATTGATTCTACAAATTTTAATGAGAATACATTTGGATTCCAATTTCATATTTGTGTATGTCATCTTATTTTGTTCTTGAGCTCATATATGTTAATTTCACAAAGTGGGTTAGCATATGGTAAACAAAGAGTATTTTGAAATTATCTTTAAGTTCCTAACAAAGTTAGGACTAAAGTCTTTAAGCTAGTTTCAGTGAATTCAAGTGTGTTTGAGTTAGAGTTTTCAGTTGATGTATGTTATTTGGTGACTCTATGCCCTAGGTTAAGGCACTGATCTATTCTCTAGAAGCAGTCCATCATCATCAATCACACACACATTTAAATGATAATATCTTTCAGTCAGTTAGTAAAGGACATAGTTGTATATTGTTTTGAGACTCCTTTGAATAAGTGAGTCAAGGGTACACCTGCCTGAGCATTAAGGCTCAAAGTGTAGGAGGATTTCATTATTGATCCTTATTAATTGGCCCTCTTCCTTGTAGACTTTGGAGTGGTGATATAGTCAAAGTTATATTAAAGTTATCCATCAAAGTATAAATCTACAAGTTGAAGATCAAAGGGAACTCCCAAAATTTCTTTTAGAGTCTATTTGGGAAATGCTTGATTAAATGCATTAAGCCTTCTTCGACTATGAATACTTGTTCCCATGAGTAGTTTTTCAACTATGTGGTGATTATGAGCTCTTCTTCAATCTCTAAAGCCATAAATGTGAAGAAAGCCATATCCCTTTACTCATCTACCACAGGGAAATCTATCAACTAGGAGAAAATTTCTTTGTTCTTTATTAACATGCATGTGGATAGACAACATTGTATAGCTAGGATGATTGGTTTTTCCATTGGGAAATTTCCTAATTTTTACCTTGGTCTCCCTCTGGGTTTTACACTAATTGATTATTTTTGGTTAAATATTATCGAGAAGTTCAACATAAAACTAGCTGGTTGGAAAGGTGCTCTCTTGAGTCAAGCTAGTAAAATTCAACTCCTGAAAGCCTCTTTGCAAAGTCTTCCTATCTATGCTTTGAGTCTTTTCAAAATTCCTTCCAATTTTTTTTTATATTATTGAGAAAATCCAGTGAAACTTCCTATGGTCTGGAGTTGAGGATAGAAAAGTAATGGCTTTGGTGGCCTAGGACAAAGTTTGTAAACCCAAAAAATGGGGAGCTTTGGGGATTTGTCTGATTAGGTTGGTTAATAATGCCTTATTGACCAAACAAATCTGGTGGATCTATGTTGAGAAGAAGGAATGAAGCCAAATCATTCTTAAGTACCTCTTCCCTTTCACCTACATTATGGATTTTCTAAAGTCGGATGTAAGGATTAACAGTTTTTTGATTTGGAATAGTATACAACAAGCTAAAAGTACTACTCTCCCTGGGGTGAAGTGGATGTTGGGTAATGGCTGCAATATAAAGTTTTGGGAGGATAGATGGCTTTGGAACTCTCTTCTCTCTTCTAACATTAATATCCAACCTCTCATTGATGATTGTATCCAAAGATTTGGCCCTTGGGTTTTTAATTATTGGACAAATCAATCATGGGTTGATCTAGCACTTGTGGATGACAGCCTTAAACTTTTGATGTTAGATCTGAATGTGTGGAAACTTGATCCATTGGTGGAGGATACTTGGATCTAGGCTTCTCATTCCTCTGGGTCCTATACTTTTTCCTTGGCTATGAATCTTCTTTTGGACCAGTCAGATCATCCCCTCTTTTGGACTAAGGCTTGGAATAAGAGATTGATACCTAAAATTAACTTTTTTTATTGGTTGGTTTTGCAGAATAAGATTCTTACACTAGATAATATTAAAAAGAGGGGGATGGTTTTTGTTAATCATTGCTTCTTTTGTATGAAGGAGGAGGAAACTACTTTTCATCTTGTTGTTTCCTGTCCTTTTTTGTGGGAAGTTAGGGATATTTGTCTGTGAGCTTGGAATCAATATTGGGTTTTCCCTGGCTACATGCGGAATGGTTTTATTCAATGGAGAAATGTGGATGTGGGTATAGATAGAAATATTTGGAATATTATTGAGCTTTTCATGTCATTTAGAAAATTTGGAGAGAGCACAATGATAAGGTTTTCAAAGAAAACACTTTGCCTACTTTTGTGGTAGCGGAGAAAATCAAAAGAAGTATCCAAGAGAATTGTGTGGCTTTGATGGGAAGGAAGTTGGATTTTTTTGCTAGTATCAACCCCATCAAGGATTTCAAATCCTCTAAGTCTTTGTGGGAAAATTCTATGTGTCTTTCCCCCCCAAAGGATGGACTAAAGTCAATTTCGATGGGGCCTCTAAAGGAAACCCGAGTCCTATTGGGTGTGGCTCAATGATTACGGATGATGAGGCTAACTATATTGTTGCAATGGCCTACCCCATTGGTATATAGTATAACCACATGGAGGAAATGGTGGCTCTCCTTCAAACTTTAAAACTTATTGATTTATCTAGGGATAATAAAGTTTGGATTGAGGATGATTCTATGAATAATTTAGGTTGCATCAATGGTAAATCTAAACCATCATAAACAATTAGAGCCTTTATTAAAGATGTTCTTGAAATCATTAATAATTTACAAGAGGTACTTATGTCACATGTGTATCATGAGGCCAATGAGATGACTGACACTTTGGCTAACCTGGCTATCAAATCAAAGGCTATCATGACTTGGGATGGAGGCAGTAAACTTAATGCTGATTTAAAAGATAAGGTGGAGTATGATAAGATTCATAGTTGGAGGGATGATTTGGGATATATCCATAGTAATAATGACAAGACATCTTTTCAATAAGGGTTGCAATATCATTATGGAAATTTTTGGCTTTCCCAAGAATGAGAGGATAAGAAATGAGTTCATTAGAGTGGTGATAGGTTTTTATTTTGTTATTTTTCATCTTGTGCAAGACTCTTACTTTGAATCATTTTTGGTCTGCAAATGCTGCTACTAGTATGGGTGGGGAGCTAAATCATCATGAACTTGAGAATTGTAAGAGATGGAAGGAAGAGAAGGAGCTCTCAGATAAGCTACATAAAGGTGGGATTATTCCTTACATGGATAGATTGCATGGCTTTGATGAAGGGGTCACAAAAAGAATCATTAACAATTGGAAGGATGACACTATTAATATTGGGCAAATGGAGGTCAAGATTACTAAGGATCTCATTAGCAAAGTCTAGGGTTTAAGAATGAAAGGGCTGAAATTTTACAAGGATAAGAAGGTCTCCTACAATGTCATTCACCATTTTTCCAAGGATGAAGAGGAAGTGAGAAATCTAACTAAGGATGTTGGGGGGTGCTTTGATTTTGAGAGCTTTAACGAAAATTGGTCTAATGTGATGGTGGCCATTATGGAGTATATAACCCTTGATGGGAGGTATAAATGTGCCCATTCTTATCATTTTGTTCTTCTCTATCACTTTAGGCATAAGGTTAGGGTTTCCTTCCCATTATTTTTTCTTAGTTCTCCCTGTCATAGTATTGTTGGTCATAAAAGAAAAGAGAGTGAGCTGGTTATTCATGAAGGGCTTATTTTTTAGCATGTTACTTGAATAATTCTACTCTCAGGCCAACTCTTCCTTAGATTCTGGATGGTGGGTCTGCTAAGAGCTTGGTTAAAATAGGAAGGGAGGATAAGGGTAAGGAGGGTTAATCCTATAAAAGATTGAAATTTGAGAAGAAAAGTGGCATGGAGACTATGTTAGAGGGGGAAAGTGTTGGGGGATTCTTGGATTTGAAAGGGAATTCTCAGAAAAGAATTAAGGATGACAGTCAGGATTCTTTGTTCGGTACCGATAGTGGCACTGAAGTGGAGGGGGTTAAAAATATTGAGATCATTTTTTATAGGGATGATCAAAATGACTATGGTAGTCAAAAAGTTCCTATTGTGGTCAACTATGAGATTTTTATGGACCATGATGTCCCTATATCTTTTCACAATGAGGCCTCCACTAAGGTTTTTTCAGATAAAAAGGATATAAAAGTGAGATGTGATGTGACTATTCTAGACAAGGATATTCCCTCCCCCTCTAGAACTATTCCTTTTCTGAAGATGATCGATATGCAGGATAGAAATCTTCAGCTCCTCAAGGAAGATCTGAAGGAAAAAATTGATCCCCCATTTGGTATTTTGAGAATAGCCAAATCTATGTCTGAATGGATGAAAAATGCTGGGCAAAACAAGGACGATAAGAAGATGGGTTGATTGTAGGATAAAGTGGATAGAATGGACTCTACCCTCAAGAAGATTTTGTTGGAGAGAAATCAGTTTATGGGGACTGCGGTTGAGTGCATCAATAATATCAAACATGACCTAAATGTTGAGTGCCCTATGAAGATTGATGATATCAAAGATGATGATGAGGACCAGACTGGGTTGGGCAAGTGTACTAGATCTCCCAAGAAGAAGAAGATACATGAGAGGATTTTGTACCTCTTAGATCTCAATATGACCATTAGTTAGATGTTAAATGCCAAAAAAGACATGGAGGCAAATCTTCTGGAGTTTTCCTAGTTTCTTCTTGCTTTGTTTTTCCTTTTTTTTTATGTGTTTCTATTGCTGAATTTCAATCTCTATTTACTTGTTTTTGGATTGTTTTGTTGCTCGGGTTCGGGTCAACTGGTGGGCTGGTTTTCAGCCCTGATTGTTTTTGGTGGGTTTAATGTTTATAATTAAGTAGCTTCCTTGTAAGGGGTTTCAGGTCCCCCCATAACCTACTTTTACCAGTATTCAAAAACATTAGCAATACATCAACTAAATACTAATATAAAAAACATCAGCATATACAAATCATCCACATATCAAAAAGGAACTATTGTCTCTAGATCTCCTATCTAGTATAATCATCTATTATATGAAAAGTCTAATAATAGGGCCACCTAAGGAAAACCCAATATAAAAAAAAAACCTCTAGTAATAGTATCATAGCTGAAAACCAAAATAAGGTAAACAATCTTCATAGTATACCAATAGGGACAACTAATAGTAATAAAATTAAAATGAATAAAAATAAAAACATCTAGTAAAACTCTCTAATGAGCTCCTTAGTAGGTGCATTTGACTTGATACAATGTGATAGACTAGTTCTCTATGATGAACTTGAATAGTTCTTTATAATTTCCCTTGTCATTGTCATCATCTCCCATAACTTTATTTTTCATTAGACAAAGAGACATTGTTGAACTATACATTACCGATATGTAAAATCTAGAAATGCTCTCATGTTTCTTTTCGAGTTCTGAAACCCTAGCCTTAGTATTTTTTATCTCACCTTCAGTAATAGCACATTTATGAAAAGTCCTTGACTAAAGGTCTCCACATGTCTTGATAGTAGTGGGTTTGGTTGCAATAAATTTCTTCAACATCATTTCATTCATGAGGTGTATGGGTCCCATTTTTGTGCTCTTCAAAACATGAGAGGAGATATTAACAGTCTTTCCCTTCACTCCCACTATCTTCCTCATCCTTAGACTTTGTATTCACATTTATATATTTCCCTTTGTCTGTGATCCAAGTAGCAAGTCTTGTAGACCTCCAAGATGTACTCATTTCCTCAGTGGCCTCAATGTTAGACTATATTTCCTTTATTATAAATTTGGAAAGTCATTACCTTTCTTCTTACTTGGTGGTGAGGGACAAGGGTTAGGGGTGGGGGAGGGGGGAAGGTGATTACTGATTATTATCCTTTGCCAAAAGAGGAAAATTTATTATTTTACTTAAATATAATTGTTATCTCTCTTCCAAATATCTCATGAAAGATGCTTTTGTAAAGATTAAGACATTTGGTTAAAGGAAAATGAATATAAAGTGGGTTCGTGAAGTCTTCTTTTTCAAATATTAGGTTTGAGAGTTGAAAAAATTTATAAATAATAGGAATAGGGATATTGTTATCAAGGTTAACACATTTTTCAAATTATGTATACCATTTTAGTTATATTGTAGCAATTGACCTACTTTCTCCCTATAAAATAATGATGTAAATAGTCCTTCAAATATAATTTGATGAAATAATAAAGTATATATTTTGATGTTGCCTCTCTTGGGATTGTTATTGGAATATAGTTACTTAGACAAGACAATTGAAAGAAAGATTATTATGGTTGGCTTTGTGTAGAGGAGTCATAAAATAATATCACAACCATTCATTTTTAGAAGATAATTGCTTGATATAAGGGGCACAATGTTATTTTTTATTTTTCTTAGATTTGACGCAATCAATAAATTTTATTGCCTTTGGTGTACACTATTTTTTGAAAATATTGATAGTTAAAAAAGAAAGGAAAAAATGTGATGCAGGAGCATCCTGGGTGTAAGAGCAATCTTGCATCACCCAAAAAATATTTTTATTTTTATTTTCAATAAGGGCTATTTTGTGCAGAGCTACTATTTATGGAAAGTTACTATTTTTGGTAATTTTCGTATGTGCTCAGAATGATCTGATTTCTTTCTTGGAGGTTCTTGTTGGTCATATAAGTCTGCCAGTAAAGTTTCATTACCAGATCAAGTGTATATTGGAAGATATTGAAGATTTTCGGTATTGGCAGCAGGGTACAGAAACTTTGAACTCAGTTTTGAAGGGTTTAGAGGCCTCGGATGAGGTCAAAAATTTGGGTGACAGGCATTTGCGCTAGTCAAGCTTGTAGAGTGCTTCGTGGCATTTCTGAAATAGGGTTATAATAGCCGATCGGGTCGACTGGTGATGACTTATGGTCTTCGGAAGTCGGGTCACCTGAAATGGCAGAAAATAATTTTCTTCAAAATTTCTGTTCGGGTTTCAAAGGTTATCTTGAGCCAAATATGATGTAATAAAATGTAAAATAAAATAATTCTAAGTTTGGTCGGCCTTATTGGCTAAATTCTGGAACCTTCCCAGGCGGTAGAAAATTGCCTATATAAGGAAGGCTGCATTATTGGTCTTAGGTAGTTCAGAATAGTTCTGGGTAGTAGATCTGGGTAATAGTTCAAGGCTTTGTCCTACAGAATATTGTAAGGGAGTGCCCATGTGGCTTTGCATATTGTAATTCTGAAAGTTTGTAATTCCACATTTGTGGAGATAATAAGAAGCCAATTTTCTGTTCTTGCATATTGTTGTTGTTTCTCTATATCTGTTATGTGTTTGTGGTATTAAGGGGAGCACCCTTCATCAGGTGGTATCAGAGTAGGTTTTCTTGAGTGTGTAAATAGATCGCCGACTGTGAGGCAGTTTGCACCAGGGCCGTGGCTAGGGTTTCAGCACGCATCACAAAAATGCCTCCACGAAGGGAACGTGGCGGAAGAGCTGGTGTTGTAACACCTGAGGTTAGAGAGCTGCAGAGACAAGTGCGAGCATTACAAGAAGAAATTCGTAGAGGAATGAATCTTAATGTCAGAGACGAAAGCGAGGATGAAGCCGAAGAAGAATATCAAGAAGGAGAAGCTGAAATTGTGAACTAGGAGGAAGAAAGACTTTTTCGGGCGATTTCCAAGATTGGGAAAAGACCTAAGATTGAGGTTCCTACATTTTTTGGAAATCTTAACCTAGAGGAATTGATCGACTGGATCAATGAATGTGAGGAGTATTTTGAGTATGAAGATGTTGAGGATCCTGATAGGGTCAAATTTGTGAAGGCCAAACTGAAAGGTCATGCGAAGATCTGGTGGCAAGAAATTCAATTGGAGCGAAATAGAAGGGGAAAGGAGAAAATCATGAGATGGGATTGGATGGTGGATAAATTGAAGCAATAGTTCATTCCTATTGATTATGAGCTTGACCTACTAAAGAAAATGCAAAGTTTGAAGCAAGCAGGAAGATCTGTTCAGGAGTATACAGAGGAGTTCTATCGACTCCTCATCAGAACAGGCCATGCAGAAGCTGATAAGGAGAAAGTTGCCCGATACCTTAATGGGTTAAGGCCAAGCATTCAAGAGGAGTTGAATCTGGTTCGAATGAATAGTATTGAGGAGGCATACCAATTTGCCCTAAAAGTAGAGGAAAAAGAGAACAAGAAGTTCGAGAGTAGACAAAACGGAAGAGGTCGCGGTGGATGATCTGGTGGACGGTCATATGGTGGCCGAAATGAAGATCCGAAAAAGAAGGATGAGGCCAGTAGCAGTCAGAATCAGTGAGGAAATAATTCCAATCGCTTCCAGGACCATAATAATAGAGATCAGAGAGGAAGAGGAAGAGGACAAGGATCTGGAAGAGGTGGCTTCCGTGGAACATGTTTTCATTGTGGAGAAGAAGGTCATAGGGAATTTGAATGTCCTCAGCGCCAAGGAAGAACAAATAGGAGAAATGAAGGCCAGGCCAGAGTTGCACATGTAGATGAAGATGCCAGATCATCAAATTCTGAAGATGCTGAAAGAGGAGAAACGTTGATTAACAGAAGAGTCTTGTTGAGTGGTGAGAATGAACCTGAGCAAAGGACGAGCCTGTTCGCACCAGGTGCAAGTGTGAAGGTAAATGTTGTGATGTGATTATTGATAGTGGAAGCACTGACAATTTAGTGTCAGAAGAGATGGTGACAAAGTTGAAGCTCAAGAGACAGAAACACCCACATCCATATCGGATTGCCTGGCTACAGGATGACCACAAGGTCATGGTCAATGAACAATGCCTGGTGAAGTTCAAGATTGGTAGATACCAAGATGAGGTATTGTGTGATATCATATCTATGGATGCATGTCATATGTTGTTGGGTCGACCATAGGCAGTTTGACAAATGTCCTGTACATGATGGTCGTGCGAATACCTATTCCCTGAAAAAGGATGGAGTGCGACATAAGCTAAAACCATTGAAGGAGACCGAAGAAAAGGTATGTGGTAATGCAAGGATAACTTTTGTTAATGGAAGAAATTTCTTAGATGGTATGAGGCATGAGCATGTATGTTTTGCTTTAATTCCAAAAGCTGTAAAGAGGAAGTAGAAGATGTTCCTGTAGAAGTTGCAGATTTGTTGAATGAGTTTCAAGATATTGTATCCGATAACGTGCTTGATGGATTACCACCAGTCAGGAAGATCAATCATCAGATGGACTTGATCCCAGGAGCAAGTTTTGCCGAATAAGGCAGCACACAGAATGACACCTGCAGAAAGTGAGGAGTTGAACAGACAAGTACATGAACTGTTACAGAAAGGATTGATCTGTGAGAGTCTGAGTCCTTGTGCTGTACCAGCAGTATTAGCACCAAAGAAGAATGGAGAATGGAGGATGTGTACAGATTCTAGGGCAATAAACAAGATCACAATCAAGTACAGGTTTCCATTGCCACGAATGGATGATATTATGGACTGTTTGAGTGGAGCTGTGTATTTCTCAAAGATAGATCTGAAAAGTGGATATCATCAGATTCGGATCAGAGAAGGAGATGAATGGAAGAATACCTTCAAGACAAAGGAAGGACTATATGAGTGGTTAGTCATGCCTTTTGGGCTAACCAATGCATCGAGCACTTTCATGCGGCTCATGAACGAGGTTCTAAAAGAATTTCTGGGTAAGTTTGTCATTGTTTACCTAGATGATATTTGATCTTTAGTAAGACATTGGATGAGCATATGATGCATATTCGTATGGTATTTGAGAAGTTGAGAGAAGAGAAATTGTTGATTAATTTGAAGAAGTGCAGTTTTGTGAAGAAAGAGTTAGTGTATTTGGGATTTGTAGTTTCAGCAGAAGGTCTAAAAATGGACCAAGAGAAGGTACATGCTATCCTTGAATGGCCTACTCCAAGGAGTGCTACTGAGGTAAGATCTTTTCATGGTCTAGCTAGCTTTTACAAAAAGTTTATCAGAAATTTTAGTAGTATTTGTGGACCCTTGACTGAAACAATGAGAGGGGATAGAAAAGAGTTTAAGTGGACTAAAGGAGCAGAAAAGAGTTTTCAATTATTGAAACAAAAAGTTACAGAACAACGTGTTTTAGCACTTCCAGATTTCAATAAGGTGTTTCAAGTAGATTGTGGTGCTAGTGGTACTACAATAGGAGCTGTTATGAGCCAAGAAGGTAAACCTGTTGCTTATTTCAGTGAGAAATTAAATGATGCCAAGAGAAAATATTCTATTTATGATCAAGAATTTTATGCTATAGTTTAGGCATTAAAGAAGTGGAGACATTATCTACTTCCTAAAGAGTTTGTTTTGTATACTGATCATCAAGCTTTGCAATATTTGAATAGTCAAGGAAAATTGAATCAAAGGCATTTGAAATGGGTTGAGTTTTTGCAGAGTTATACATTTGTTTTGAAACACAGGAGTGGGAAGTCTAATAGGGTGGCAGATGCTCTTAGCAGAAGGCAACTATTACTGATAGAAATGCAGATTGAAGTGGTTGGGTTCAAGGAACTCAGAATTTGTATCCAGAGGACCCTGATTTTGGTGAAGCTTGGAAAGCTTGTACAGAACCTGTTACTCTAGACAGGACGAAATGGCTAGATTTTATCATCCAAGATGATATGCTATTCAGAGGGAGTCAGTTGTGCATTCCACAAAGTTCTATAAGGGAGAATCTCATCAAGGAGTGAAGCAGAATACATGATTGTATCAGCCATTACCTGTACCAGAGAAGCCTTGGGAGGATATCAGCATGGACTTTGTTCTTGGTTTACCAAGGACACAGTGGGGGCAACGATTCAATTTTTGTGGTAGTTGACAGATTTTCGAAGATGGCACATTTCATTCCCTGCAAGAAGACTAATGATGCTATTCATGTAGCCGAATTTTTTTTCAAAGAAGTAGTGAGACTTCATGGTTTGCCAAAGACCATAGTTTTAGATTGGGACACTAAGTTTGTTAGATATTTTCTGGCGTACATTGTGGAAGAAGTTGAAGACAGATTTGAAGTTCAGTTCATCACATCATCCATAGACTGATGGATAGACAGAGGTGGTGAATAGGAGTTTTGGAAATTTGCTGAGATGTTTGGTTGGAGATAAGCCAACAGGATCGGATTTGATTTTACCACAAGAAGAATTTGCATACAATAATTCTGTCAACAGGAGCACTGGTAAATCACCATTCCAGATTGTATATGGAAATAGTCCAAGAAATGCATCTGAATTGAGGAAGATAGATAAAAGAGAACTAAGTAGTGCTGAAGCTGAGGATTTTGTAGAACATTTGAAGACATCCATGATGAGGTGAGGAAGCATATTACCAAGATGAATGCACAGTATAAGGCTAAGGCAGATGAGAAAAGGAGGTATAAGGAATTTCAGGTCGGTGATGAAGTCATGGTTCATTTGCGGAAGGAGCGGTTTCCAGTTGGTACATATAACAAGTGAAAATGAAGAAGTTTGGACCATGTAGGATACTGAAGAAACATGATTCAAGAAACGCATATGAGGTAGAATTACCTACTGAGCTAAATATTTCGCCAGTGTTTAACATTTTAGATCTGACAGAGTATCATGAAGGAGGTGTTGAAGATGAGATCACAGCAGCATAGTGGAGTATTCCAGCAACTAGTTCAGACACTAAGGAGATCGAGGATTATACTGGACAGTCATGTTGGCAGAAGCACAAGGAACAGGACATATGAAGAATATCTGGTCAAGTGGAAAGGATGACCTGTTGAAGATTCATCATGGCTAACAAGGGTGGAGGTTAACCGTCTTGGTTTTCCTCTGCACACCTGAGTCGTGACGGGGTCACTTCTCAAATTACCCTAGGTGTCTGATGCAGGAGCATCCTAGGTGTAAGAGCAATCTTGCATCACCCAAAAAATATTTTGTTTTTATTTTCAATAAGGGCTATTTTGTGCAAAGCTACTATTTATGGAAAGTTACTATTTTTGGTAATTTTCATATGTGCTCAGAATGATCTGATTTCTTTCTTGGAGGTTATTGTTGGTCATATAAGTCTGCCAGTAAAGTTTCATTGCCAGATCAAGTGTATATTGGAAGATATGAAGATTTTCGGTATTGGCAGCAGGGTACAGAAACTTTGAACTCAATTTTGAAGGCTTTAGAGGCCCCGAATGAGGTCAAAAATTTGGGTGACAGGTGCTTGCACGGGTCAAGCCTGTAGAGCGCTTCGTGGCATTTCTGAAATGGGGTTATAATAGTCGATCGGGTCAACTGGTGATGACTTATGGTCTTCGGAAGTTGGGTCACCTAAAATGGCAGAAAATAATTTTCTTCAAAATTTCTGTTCAGGTTTCAAAGGTTATCTTGAGCCGACTATGATGTAATAAAATGTAAAATAAAATAATTCTAAGTTTGGTCGGCCTTATTGGCTAAATTCTGGAACCTTCCCAGGCGGTAGAAAATTGCCTATATAAGGAAGGCTGCATTATTGTCTTAGGTAGTTCAGAATAGTTCTGGGTAGTAGATCTAGGTAATAGTTCGAGGCTTTGTCCTACAGAATATTGTAAGGGAGTGCCCATGTGGCTTTGCATATTGTAATTCTAAAAGTTTGTAATTCCACATTTGTGGAGATAATAAGAAGCCAATTTTTGTTCTTGCATATTGTTGTTGTTTCTCTATATCTGTTATGTGTTTGTGGTATTAAGGGGAGCACCCTTCATCAAAATGTGTCCAAGATAAAATGTTGATTTAAGGTGCTTTCATTGTTGTTTTACATACACAACATTTTTATCCTAGTTTGATTTTTATGTGGGAACATACCACATGTTCAATAATCTAAAAACTAGAAGGCTTGGTATTGTAGTGAATCGCATGCCTATGCCCACCCATAGTTTACTTTTCATTTTCATATTGTCAATCAGTTTTAGGCCACTGTTATGTGTGCGTTGATTATTTCAACTTTATTATGTAGTTTTGGATGTATGACATTACATGGTTATTTGATATTGGATATTTATGATATAGCATATTTTATAGTTAGATGATGTTAGTTACTTTGATGATGATTATTTATTTGTTCAAAAAGTTGTTTAAATTTATTATTTTACTTACCGCATACTTTCATGTATATTGATATCATTTATGTCTTACCTTTCTGTTTGACATTTTTTATATGGTTGAGGGACAAAGTCATAGTTACTTTCTTGTGAGATATACATGATGTCTCAATCCCTACCATTACTTGATATACATATATATGAATGTACATGCTTTTCTTTAATGTAGGTTTGTAGGTACCTGACATCGACTTCTCTAAATGGTTAGGATGAGCATGCCCTATCATAAAGTCTCAATGGTAAGAGAGGGGAGATAATATTCATATCCAAATCCCAACCTAATAAATGTCATTGTCCTAAAATAGTGGACAACTTAAATAAATTAGATTGGCTAAACCTAGTCATATAACCCGATTTAAGATGAAAAAAAAAAGAGAGGTTAATACTTCTTGTCACAACATCCTTTTAGATAAGGTTTTTATTAATGAAGAAAAGTTATTTTAATATGGGAAATTATTAAAAAATAATTGTAATACTCCTTAGAATATTGTTTAGTCAACCTATACATACTTATATTGTTATCACCCTTCAACATATGGTAGGTTATGGAGGATTAATTGTTGTTAGTGGAAGTTTTACCTTTCATTCTAAATAAGAGTTTAACATGACATTTTGCACTAATAGGTTCATCACTTGAGATGTGTTCAGCAAGATAACCTTAGCAAACTTAACCTTACTCCTAGAAGTTTTTCTTACACCCTCTAAACACCTTGCGATGTGGAAACAACTTATCAGCTTAAATCAAACAACTACTTTTATAAAAAAAATTGTCGTGTTTTACATGTAAAGTTTTGGGCATGACAAAATATGATAATGCTTATTGGGAAAATGGAATGAGTTACAATTTTCTAAGTGTGGCACAGCTTAACAAATCAAGTCACCGAATATCTTTTGAAAGAAAGAAGGTAAAAGATATTTGATGAAAGTGGAAAGTTTGTCAGAACAGGAGGACAATCTAAATGTAACTTATTTTATTTTGACAATGTTGAGACTTCTCGTTTACTGATGAAAAATGAGGATGCATGGTTATGGCATAAAAGGTTATGTCATGTAAATTTTGATAACATGATTAAGATCAGTAGAAAGAAAAAGGTTAAAGGTCTACCTATCCTAACAAAGCCTGATCATGTTATGTGTCATGAATGTCAAAAGGGGAAAATGACAAAATCTAGTTTTAAGAGTAAAGACTATTCAACGAAAAGAATCTTGGAGTTAGTTCACACTGACCTATGTGGTCCCATGATAACTCAGAGCTACTATAGAGATAGATATTTTATTATGTGTTTTGATGATTACACTAGATTGGTGACTGTCATGTTTTTAAAAGAGAAATCTGAGGCATTGAAATTGTTTAAATGGTACAAAGCAAAAGAAGAAAAAGAAACTGGGAAAGAAATAAAATGCTTGAGGTCTAATAGAGGTGGTGAGTTTATTTTTGATGAATTCACTAACTATTGTAATGAGCATGGCATAAAAAGATAGGTTTCTGCTCCTAGAACACCGCAACAGAATGAGATTGTTGAAAGGACAAACAAATCAATTGTTGATTGTGCAAGGACATTGATGTTAGAAAAGAATGTTGCACAAGTATAGTAGAGAGAGGTAGTTAGCATAGCTGTATATGTTCTGAATGAAGTACAATTGAATAAAGACAAAAACAAAACCCCCTACAAGTTATGGTTTGGTTACACACTGAGTGTAAGTTACTTCAGAATTTTTGGTAGCAAATGTTTTATTCTGAAAGATGATAGGAATGGGAAATTTGAATCTATAGGGGATGAGGGAATATTTCTTTGATATTCTACTAAAAGAAAAGCTTACAAGTGTTTGAATAACATCACTAATAAGATGATTGAAAGTGTCAATGCTAGAGTTGATGAATTTAATGATAAAAATGAGGAAGAAAGCAATAAGGAGTTAGAAGACTATGGTAGATTCACTTATGTTGAGCATCTAGAGTACTTACCAAAGCCACAAGATGAATTGACTGAGCATTAGGAAAATAACACCCGAGAACAAAAAAGGGAAACCCGAGGAATAGGAGGAAGCCACCGAGCAAGGAATTGAACCTAAATAGAATGAAGAACAAAGGAGACATCAAGTGCTGGCAAGATTTTTTAGAAGAATTCATCCTGAGAACCAAATCATTGGAGACAAGCAAGATGACATGCTAACAAAAAGTAAGTTAAGACATAATACATGCTTAGTTTGTGAGTTTGAACCGAAGAATGTTAAGATTACACTTGAGAATGATGAATTGATAAATGCAATGAATGAAGAAATGGAACAAATAGAGAAAAACAAGACATGGACTTTAGTACCTAGACAAAAAGATAAGAATGTTATTGGTACTAAATGGATTTTTAGAAATAAGCTAAATGAGAATGGAGTGGTTACAAGAAACAAAGCTAAACTAGTTTTCAAGGGATATGCACAGGAAGAAGGCATAGATTATGGTGAAAATTTTGCACCTATTGCTAGATTGAAAGGAGTCTACATGTTACTTGCATATGTTGCACATAAGAATTTTAAATTCTATCAAATGGATGTTAAGTCTACTTTTCTGAATGGAATACTAGAAGAGGAGGTCTACATAGATTAACTAGAAGGGTTTGTAAATCTAAATCAAAAAGACATGGTATGTAGACTACATAAAGATTTATATGCTTTAAAGCATGCACCAAGAGCCTAGTATGAATAGTTGCATACTTATATTTTAAGTATTGGTTTTGTAAGAGCTAGTGAAAACAACAATTTGTAAATGAAAGGATGATCTAATGATACTATTTTGATTGCTGAAATATTTGTGGATGATATAATATTTGGAGGACAAGATCATATTTGTAAATAATTTTCTGATGAGATGAGAAAATAATTTGAAATGTCTATATTTGGAGAGATTAAATTCTTTGTTGGCTTGCAGGTTATTTAGTAGAATGATGGAATTTTCATCACACAATCAAAGTACATAAAGGAAGTATTGAAAAAATTTGGCATGGAAGATGCTAAACTAGTTGGAACACCGATGGTCACAGGTTGCAAACTAACTAAAGATGTTGAATCTATAGAGGTAAACCAAACATTGTACCGATCTATGATTGGTAAACTAATGTATGTAGTACACAGTAGACCGGATATTGCACATGCAGTGGGGATTGTTGCTATATTTTCTACCAATCTAAAGGATTCACACATTGTTGTAGTGAAAAGAATTTTGAGATACCTGAAGAAAATAGAGGAATATGGATTATGGTATCCTAAGGAAGTCAAATTTGAACTAAGAGTCTACACCGACATAGATTGGGCTGGAAATATAGATGATAGAAAGAGCACAACTAGAGGAGCATTTTTCTTTGGTGAAAGACTTGTTATTTGGACAAGTAAGAAACAACCTTGTATTTCTTAGTCTACTATCGAAGCAGAGTATGTTGTTGCTGCTACAAACTATTCAAACATTGCTTATATCAAACAAGTGTTGGAAGGGATGAATGAGGTAATCATTGAGCTAATGATTATATATTGTGACAACACTAGTTCAATAAATATTTCTAAGAATCTTGTAAGGCACTCTAAGACCAAGCTTATTTCTATTAAGTATCACTACTTAAGAGAACAAGTACAAGAGAAGAAAGTCAAACTAAAATATGTTACATCAAAGGAGAAACTTCCTGATATTTTTAGCATGCCTCTACCAAAGGAAACTTTTGAATACTTGAAGAATAGACTTGAGGTTCGTCCCCTGTCTATCGGTCACTAATGTGATCTGGAGGTTGCATCAGCCTAATATTATCATAAGATCATTCATGTTGATGCAACATAGCTCACACTTTAGATTATGTCTAAGGTTGTGAAATATTTGAGGAACTAGAACAAAGAATTGGCATATCAGTATACTAAGATACATAGTCTGCACCGCACAATAGAAAGTCACTTGGTTGTTGTAGAGCTATATTTTTATGTTTTTCTTTGGCATGTTGTCAAAGGGAGAGATAAATAATATGATGAATAGATCAAGATCACATCTATCTAAGGGAGAGATAATCTGAGAAAGTCAAGGAGAGTTTTGAAATTTTTTTGCTAAGAACAAAAGGAATCTGAGAGCTGAAAAGATCAAATCCACAAAGGAAAGTTTTCACTTGTAATGTTGTCATGTAACGTAGTGATTAAACATATTAAAATATCAAGCTAGGGAGAGCTTACTGAGCTACAACATTTACTTATATAGTTGTAGAATACATATTTGGTATTTGTATGGCATATTTCATATTTCTTGTGTTGCCATCAATGCCAAAGGGAGAGATTAATGAACTACAACTGATTGAATACCTGAATGACTTAAATATCCGTGATTAGAGATCACTGAGTAGTAAAATGATATGTAAGATAATTAAATCCATCATTATGTTGTCATTGATGTCAACTAGTTTGATAGTACTTATCATGTTAGTTAAAAATATCTAAACATTTGTAAAGAGGAGAGAAGAGATGAAGAACTGAGATATATACATAGAGGATGATGGATATAACAGATGAGGATAAGGAATACTTTGGGTAACTTATTGATGAGTCTATGACTTCATGTTGGTGACTTGATTATGTTGCATTAATCTATTATGAAGGAGGAAGAAAAATGTACAAGACAATGTGGTCGTTAAATGAAGCACTTTAGTATACACCGAGACAGTGTAGTGTATACCAAGCAATAGTATTCACTGAGCTTGTGTTCACCGACACATTTATTTGTTAACTGACTATGGATGAAAGTATTAAATGATTAAGTTTAGCCAACATAAATTGATGAGCTGGAAATTGTTATGATTTTGAGATTGAGGATAAAGTTTTTTATAAGATCCACTGTTGACAAAATTTAGAGAAGATCTAAAGGATGGAATTAAAATGTATTACTGACACAATCGGCGAGAAAGATTTAAGAGGCAAAATCTATGAAAGAGATTAAAAGTGGCAAAATTTGATGGTTGATATGAAAACAATTTATCTGTCTATATAAGAGATATGTGTTTCTTTATTGAAACATGTCGAAAGAAAAAAGACTGTAGAGAGTTCACATGAATATAGTTTCATGCATGCCTAATCAAACTGGTTGAAGGAGAACCAATCTATAGAACAATACTGAGTGTAAGAGAGCTATTAGCGAGTGAAAGTAAGTTAAGGAAGTGAATTGATATA